>PVIH01009130.1:0-84963 GCA_004025045.1 Sigmodon hispidus | reverse complement strand
TTTTTTTTTTTTTTTTTTTTTTTTTTTTTTTTTTTTTTTTTTTTTTTTTTTTTTTTTTTTTTTTTTTTTTTTTTTTTTTTTTTTTTTTTTTTTTTTTTTTTTTTTTTTTTTTTTTTTTTTTTTTTTGTAACTGGCAAATACCAAGGCTGAATGACATCTCCCCTATGTTATGTGCTCTAGGGAGAGGGCACTTTTTTTGAAAACCCATGAGTGTTTTCTCTAAGTAATTCTAGAAGCCACATATAAATAAAGTCCAGGCAGACAACTCAGCTGCGGTTGGGTGTCAGGGTCAGTTTCAATATGTGTGACCTTTGTAGTCATGCTACAGTTCACATAGGGTTAATGTCTCCCAGAAGCCCTTGGGTTATAAATATAATTGGGATGTGAAAGGTCTATAGGTGATTTTGTAGGTGAAAGGTCTATAGGTGATTTTGTACCTGCCCTCCAAAGAGACTATGAGACTGCACAGTCTCATAGTCGGGTTAAAACTGTAAGCACTTACATTACATGAATCTCAAGCTACTGCTCTCCACCACCTCCATCAAAGACCTGCTGTTTGGAGATGAACCTCTGGTGAACTAAATGGACTCTTTTCTTTATATGCTAATGACCTCAGCTATTTTTCTCTAGTAACATGAAGATGATCAGCATAAATCTCCAAGTGTCCCAAGTTCAGAAGGGACTTGCCTTACTGCTCAGCCATCACCATCTAAAAATTCTTGGTAATTCTTTTGTAAACTTGTATTTTAATATATAAGTTAGGACAATATATTCCATTAGAAAAGAAGATAGCTATAGAACATGCATACCTGTTGTTCCTTGAGTGACATTAGCAGTGCCCTATGTATGCAAACTTATATTGGGCATACTGATGTATGGAAAGTTCTGTGAGATTTGGAGTACCAGTGAGCATATTTCTCCCATGATGAGAAGGTAGAGCAGCCAATGCCCCCCAGGGCCATGCTTCCATTTGATTGAGAAGTTGCCTGCAACTCTGGAAGACAGCAGCGATGTTATAAATACAACAAATCACCAGGGAAACTACTGTATCTCCTCTTACTCACATCCCTTTCCCATTAGTCAATAACATCCTCTCAAAATGATGACAGAGCAAGAAAGAGCAAAGGAGAAATCTCTGACTTCTCTTTCTTTCAGTGTGTCCTTTTTCAAGCTGAAGGTAGGGATGAAATAAAAACTGTCTAACCTGTCTTGTGCAATGTTACGTGGTTCTGTCAAGAACAGAATACATATGCATGGATAAACTGAAATCCAGATTGTACAATTTCAACAATCCTTTCATAAATTAAATGCATCTATATTTTCATGTAAAGCTAATAGTATACAATAGAAACATAATAATTAAATTCATCCTAATATTTTATTTGCTCATACCCTTTCTTAAATAACACATTAAAATCAATTATAGCAAATGAAATACAAAAAAGGTGAAAAGTTTATCATAGCTATATAAATACATCTATATTGTATATGTATTCTATTCAGTAACACCCCTGTCTGAAGAATATTTTCTCTTTAGGGTGCACTATAGATTTCTGTGCATTTAGGCACAATGGACAATAATTCAGAATTAGTCTGTGAATAATTCTGCCTTGTCAAACAGCAATGTCATGGGCAAAAAATCTGGATAGTTGAGTGAAAGATCACAACATGGGCAGTAGGAAAGGTACTTGTCAGTGAGAGAGGTGAGATGGGAAAGGTGAGAGCTGGTATGTAAAACTCAGCTAGGAGAAGACCATCAGGAGATAAGGATCTTTGATGCTCAAACTCATGCAAGCCTGTGGGTGATGAAAGGTACAACATCTTCCAAACATATTCCAACAAAGAGGTGAATTTTTTTTAATGTATCGAACCTGTGCACATCAACTATGAAATATACCAAGAAGAAAGCACAAAACAGCAACAACAAAAAAATCTCCACCTAATTTTAGTACTTAATGCATTGTTTCAGATGACCAAAGTTTGGTATGAAAATTGAAATTAGGTGAATGGATGACACGAGACACACTTACTCCATAGAGTCCTTACCAGAGTATATGAAAGAGGAAAATCCCCTCTACTCTATGTAGTTTAGTCACCAAGACTTGCAAGTTAAACTGATAAAAGACAAGTTGAGAAGAATGAAGAAGAGAGTGGAATTACATGCGCAAATTGTCCACTCACTTACACACACAAAGTGTCCACTCAAGGAAAAACTCGCACACTTTCCTAGAGAGTGATGAAGGGTGCTATGGGATCATGTTCTGGTACATTGTAAATATTTATCTCTTCTACTGGTTTAATAAAATGCTGATTGGTCAGAAGACTGACAGGAAATGTAGATGGGGCTACCAGACTAAGAAAACTGAGAAGAGAAAGAGCAGAGCAGAGACACCAGCAGATGCAGAGGAAAGACTAGAATGCTGCTCTGAGAAAAGACACTAAGCCACTTGGCTAATCATGGCTTAGTTTAAAAGTTAGGCGTTAGCAACTAGGCCAATCAGCATGAGATTAATGTAATCTTTTGTGTGATTGTTTGGGGGCTAAGTGTCAGGGGGGGGGGCCTGTGAGCAGGTCTCAACTTGAGGGCGAGGCTGGAAAGTTTGGGCCAACAAATGTCATAGAGTGGAGTTGTGAGTCAAGAAAGAGGCCTGGGCTCTTAAGTAAAGTGTGAGTAGGTGATTGGGATGTCAAATCTTGTTGTTTGTAAGGTTATACAGATAAGAGTGCTGTTTCTCAGAAGGCAGGGCAGGCAGCTTTACAGATGGAAACACATATCGTATTTAGAATGGAAAACTGGATGATGGGTTTTCATTAGAATTAGGGAGGCAGGAAAGTCCCATTTACATCCGCAGTTTCTTGGTCAGCTCAGGCTGCAGGTAGGGTTTGGGATGGTGTATTCTGATTTCCTGCAGGTGAAATTGACAGTTAAATGGAGGAGATAAGGTTAGTGTTGTTGTCAGTGTGGCAGAGCATGAAGTCATTTGCAGGACAGATCAATCAATCCAGGTTGTTATCACATCCTTTGATAAGATGATAACTAAGTTGAGAATATAGTTTTCACAGAATTGTGGAGGGTTATAAAAGTGCACAAAACAGTTCTAGAATTCATTCTTAATGTTGACTCCAAATTTGAATAAACACAGCAGGCAAAACTGGCTCCAGGTTGTGGCTAGTTGGTGTAATTCAGCTGAGAGGCTTATCTGTTCAGTTTCTAGCTCTTCTTGCTGACACGTAGACATGAAATTAGGCTAAAGGACTAAAGGTATGCACCCTAACACCTAGGCTTTATTGGTGTATTTCAGTCAGAATTCCAAGTGACAGATTTCCCTGTGTCCTTTCATATTTACATTATTTGATTGACCATTCCTCTGTGGTGTTCCCCATCCCTCTGCCCCTGTCTTGGACGCCTCTGTCCACTCCCAGATCATGCATATCCACTTCTTCCTCCACCATAGTCCCCTTTCTGGTTTCATGACCTTTACTCGCATTCACTCTGACAGAGCAACACACACATGAATTAGAGGCTATGGTCTTCTTAAAGATCACTTGATAAGATGACCAGCTTCATCCAAAGGGACAGCAGATGTCTTAGGACTTAGGGGTACTAAATTTATCTTCATTTGTCTGGTTTTGCCATGATGGCGATGTCAAATCCCCCTTCAATATCTCTTACTGCTTAATTAAGAAATGTACCAGCATTTTCTTCCTGTTAGTTTTGAGCAGATTAGGACCAAAAAGACATTTAACAGATGCTAAGGATTTTCTGCAATGATTTAAAGATTAGGAGAATGCCTTTTTTAGAGATTTTAGGTGTTTCCTGGCAGCCTCAGCAGGAGTTGGAAAGAAGAATTTAATAACTGATTCTTAGTGAAAGCCAAGGAGCTTTGAAAGTGAACCTTGGCTCTAAAGAGTTATTATAGATTAAAATGTATTCTTATCCTTTATGGATCAGGCATCAGGCATTGTAGGGCAGCAGTACTGAAATATTCTTGTCTTACACTTGTTAATAAAAATACCTGTTAATTAATACATCTGAACCAGCAAAAAGACAAAAGACAGACATTGTGTTGCTAACTTTGTAGGTGAAAGGGGGAGGTAAATACAATCCAAGTTTGAGGGCAGGATAAATACTGTTCCCATCTGGTAGTGTGTTCTTTGGGAACTCACACGTCTCCTGTATTTTAAGTGCTCACAGGGCATCTTGCTAAGCAACCTAATACACAATTACTTTTAAAATGCTACCTTGAAAGCATTCCCTTTGTCTAATCACAGGACATCACATCTAGTGAGACTGCCATTCTTGTAAAGCAAAATCTTTTACTAGTATTTATTAAGTACTTTTGGAAGATGCATAACCACTGATGTGAGCTGGTGCTGATAGAGAGTCATTAAGCAACTATCTTCAATATTTGTGGGATAGGCCCATTCATCAAGAAACATGTAATTGATTAAGGCAAACACAAAATGAGACATCCCAGGCTCAGTTCAGCCTCTGTGGGTGAGAGCATTGCTTTCATAATCTAAGGACTTGGTGAACTCTGAACACTATCTCTACTTTTTGGCCAGGAATATCTGAGGTAGAGAAGCACATGCAACAAAGCAGCCCAAGGATTGTTATGAGGAGCAATGGCATTTACCTTAATGACCTTGGTTTATGAGGTTGCCACACTGGGTTAATGAAATATCAGGTACAAGTGGGAAAAAAATGCCCTGGTGGATGTGGGGTATGTCAGACACTTTCTTGTCCTCATCCCTGAATATCAGATGCTCTGTGTCTTGCTAGTTGTTCCCAGTTCGACAGCCCCACAGTGCTTGAAAGGAATAGTCTAGTGGCAAGGGGACTTCACAAGCAGGGGATGTATTGCTCCTGACACTTTGTGGTCCATGGGGTAATAAATAGGGAACATGTAATGAGAAAGTTATAATTCAACCAAAAGGTGGAAGAGTTCATTCACCATCAACACAAAGCCACTGTGGCATTTCTTGGCATTATCAAGACCTTAATATGGAATGGAGCCTTGCTAGTCTATGGTGTACCCTGTGTGCTTTATAGAGCATGGGAAATAGAAGATCAAACCTTATCTCCATGCTTCACAGATATTTATGTACACACATATGTAACTCTGGAGGGGATCTTCTCTCAGAGGAGGGTAGCCTCTTCAGACCCCAGGGCAAGAAACATGTTTTTTTTTTTTTTTTTTTTTTTTTTTTTCCCTTCTGGGAATGTTAAAGCATATATATGAATGAGATAGTTGCTGAGTTTCTCTATCTACCTCATCTGCAGTGGAGTCTATAAAACAAAGTCTACTTTGTTTTCAAAGTAGAATGTCTTCTTCCTGTAGTGGGATTATGCTGGTAATGTAAATATTTGTCCCATCTATGGGTTTAATAAAAAGCTGATTGGCCAAAGGCAAACAGGGAAGTATGGGCAGGACTACCAGACTAAGAAAACTCAGGAGCATCTTAGAGCAGACAGACACCAGACACATATGCCAGAGTCACCAGAGCTGCTATGAGATGCAGAGGAAATGCTGCTCTGAGGTATCGAGCCATGCGGCTGAACAAGATGGGTTGAGTTCAGATGAAGGAGCTAGAAGATTATATGCTTGGACCCTAGGTTAATCAGTGTAAAAATAATATAAGCCTGTGTGTGATTATTTGAGGCTAAGCAAGGCCGGGAGTGAGACCAAACTTCTGGTCTAGGCCTGGAAAGTCTGGGCAAGAACCATTTACAAAATCTTCCTTATGCTTCCTCATAGCAGGTAGGGAGTATTCTCTCTATTTTCATCCAGAGAATGTGCAAGTAAGTCTGCTTCTAGCTCCGCTGACTTGATCATCTTTTGGATACCAATTTTTAGCTACCTGGGACTTGAGAAAGGAATGTACCTTATCTAAGGCATCACCATCCCTGACTTTAAGCTATACTATAGAGCTACAGTAATAAAAACAGTCTGGTACTGGCATCAAAACAGACTTGAGGATGAAAGGAACTGAATTGAAGATCCCAACCTTAACCCACACATACACCTGATCTTTGACAAAGAGGCCAAAAATAGTCAATGGAAAAAAGATATTTTCAACAAATGGTGTTGGTCTAATTGGATGGTAATATTGAAAGACCCTAAGTTCTAAGGTCTGACCCAGGCATCCAGTTCAAGTATTCAGCAGAGCACCCCCATGAGAACAAGGAACTAAAAGTCTAAAAAGTCTGTTCCAGGAAACAGAGTGACTCAGCCCAGATGGCCATAATCAACTCAGATGACCACCATTAGGACATAATGGTCGAAACTGTGATTAAAATACCAAAAGTTCCAAGCAGAATAGTGATGACCAACACCTGGTTGTAAAACAAAGAGATTTCCTCCCCCCCCCCCCAAGCTGGCCTTAGGGCACCGCTATGACTAGTGTGATCAATCTTGTGATTTTAGACTATTGTAATCAACCTTATGATTGTAGTATGACTTTCAAGTGACCAATCATGTATTTGCCTCAGTTTCTAGGATGATTTTGTGGCTTTAGCCTATAAATGAGATGTGAGATTGTTAATCGCTGCTGCTCTCTTGCTCCCAAGACAGAGAGATAGCCCGTCTGCGCAGACGAAATTCAATAAACCCTCTTGTGATTTGTATCAACTGGACTGGAGTCTGCGTTCTTGAGGCTCCCCTTCCCAAGAGGATAGTACCCAGAGTATGGGGTCTATCAATATGTAAAAGAATGCAGATAGATCCAAACCTATCAGCCTGCACAAAACTCAAATCCAAGTGGATCAAATACATTAACATAAACCCAGCTACACTGAACTTGATGGAACAGAAAGTGGGAAATACCCTTTAATGCATTGGCACAGGTAAACACTTCCTAAATATAACAACAGTAGTACAGACACTAAGAACAACAACCGATAAATGAAACCTAATGAAACTGCAAAGCTTCTGTAAGGCAAAGGACACAGTCAATAATACTAAATGACATCCTATAGAATGGGAAAAGATCATTACCAACCCTACATCTGACAGAAGACTGATCTCTAAAATATATATAGAATTCAAGAAACTAGAGCCCAAAAATCTAAATAACCCATTTAAAATATGGGAGTCATAGTTAAAAAGAGAAGTCTCAACAGAAGAATTACAAATGACTTGAAAAAGTGCTCAATATCTTTAGCCATCAGAGAAATGCAAATCAAAACAACTTTGAGATACCACATTACAGCTGTTAGAATGGCTAAGATTAAAAATACAGATGGTAATCTAGGCTGGAGAAGTTGTGTAGCAAGGGGAACACTCCTCCATTGTTGGTGGAAGTGTAAACTTGTACAGCCACTCTGGAATGCAGTATGGCGATTTCTCAGAAAACTGGGAATCAAACTCCCCAAGGATCCAGCAATACTACTTCTGGGCGTATACCTTAAAGACGTACATTCGCACTCCAAAGGCATTAGCTCAACTATGTTCATAGCAGCATTATTTGTAATAGCAAGAACCTGGAAGCAAACTTGATACCCCTCAAATGAGGAATGGATTAACAAGTGGTGGTACATCTACACAGTGGAGTACTACTCAGCAGTAAGAAAAAATGATATCCTAAAATTTGCAGGCAAATGGATGAATTTGGAGAATATCCTCCTGAGTGAGGCATTGCAAGCGCAGAAAGTTAGGCATGGAATATACTCTCTCATAATTGGATTTTAGACAAAAAGCAAAGAATACTCAAGCTGCAAACCACAGCACCTGAACAACTTGGGATCAAAAGGAACTTAAGTGAGACATCCTAGAAAAAGAAAATAAAGAAGATCTCATTAGCAGATTGGGACTATAAGCAGTAGCGACCAAGTGGGAACAAATCATGAGAGAAAAAGATGGTTGAGTGAGAAGAGCAACAAAGAGGGAGAAAAAAAATGATAAATATCTTGATATAGAAAGATATCCTTGGTGGAGTTGGAAAAAGACCAGATGCTAAGGAAATACCCAAGAACATACAGGATGTCCCTGGATAAGTCCCCAACTGATAATGGAGCAGGTGCCTAAACAGGACGTCTTCTATAATAAAATTAATAACCATCCTAAGTGTCATCATAGAACCTACACCCAACAATGAATGGAGGTGGAGGCAGAGAACACTGGGCTGAGCTCCTGAACCAGCTGAGAGCTGTTGGGAATGGGGTGGGGTGAAGGGAGTCTGTATGAGCAAGGGGATAGGGAGTATAAGGAGGAGCCACACAGATGCCTGGAGCTCTGGGGAGCACACTGAATCAAGAACAGTCCCTGGGGAACCATAGGAAAAAGAGCTAGGCCCTCTAAGGGTAGGCAAATGTCAATTGGCATTGGCAGTACATAGAGCCTCCATGGGTGAGATCAGACTGTGTTCTGTAAATGGGCTGGCACCTTGCAACCTATTACCTGCAGAGGAGCATCTAACCCAGCATTGATATTGAGATGAGGAAATTAGTCCTGCCTGGAGTGGATGCACCATGCTGAGCTGACCCACCTTGGTACTTCCTGCTCTTTTAGGGGAGGGGCTTGTGGATAAGGTGGGGGGAAGGCTGAAGGCATACTGGGAGGTATTGGGAAGAGGAAGGATGGGTGAACAGGAGGATACATGTGAAAGACTCTGAGTTCTAGGGCTGGGCCCAGGCATTCAGTTCAGGTATCTGGCCGAGTGTTAACCCGCCCCCCCTTTTTTTCTTCGTTTATGGGAGCAGGTCTGGAAAACTTGCCTGAGACTTGTCCAGGCTTGCCCGGACATGCCCAAGGCCCCCTGCCCAGGCACAAGCACAAGCAGGCAGATAGAAGAAGGGTTGCTAAGGAACCATCAGATAACCAGGAGCATGTGACCAGGGCCACATACCACAGGAAGTCTGTAATCAAAGCCAGCTGCTCCAGAGATCCCCCTCCCAGCAAGTGACCATTTCTTCCTGCCATTCCTTCCCGCCACTAGGCCCTCATCCAATAAGTAAGAGCTGTTGTTTAAATGAGCCAATGATTCCCCTGTTTTCCCTATAACCACGCCTTTGCTTCTGTAAGCCGGCCTCCCGCTCTCCCCTATGCAATAAAAAGCCCCTGAACAAAGCCTCGGTGCGCCAGTTAGCTCCCTGAGTTGCTGCCACCCGGAGGTACCTTCACCCCAATAAAGCCTCTTGCTGTTGCATCTGAACTGTGGCTCGGCTCGGTCTTTGGGACTCGGGGTCTCCTCCTGAGGGAAGGTCCTCATCCGAGGGTCTTTCACATGGAAAAAATAATTTTTTTTTTAAATTTTAAAAAAAGGAAATCTCCTCAGAAGATACCAGAAAAAGAAAAGAAAAAAAAAAAAAAAAAGAGGAATTTAGCTTATCTGTACCTTAGCTTCCTCGTCTAGTTAGAATGATAATAGTTATCCTTTTTGTTGTTTGCACAATTTTTTATTTTTACATTTATTTATTTATTGAAACAAGGCCTCACTATGTAGCCCTGCTTAGCCTGAAACTTACTTTGTAGACCAGGTGTATTAGTCAGAGTTCTCTAGAGGAACTGAATTTATATAATAAATACACACACACACACACACACACACACTCACTCACTCACTAAGAGATTTATTGGCATGGCTTACACATGGTCCAACAATGCCTGTCTGCCAATGGAAAGTCTCAGAATCCAATAGTTGTTTAGTCCATAGGCTGGATGTCTCATCTGACGCTGGGCTTCAATACCAGTGAATGAATAGAATTGCCAGTGAGGGTGAACAGGCGAAAAGAGAGCTTCCTTTTTCCATTTCCTTTGTGCTTTATATAGGATCCCAGCAGAAGCTGTGGTTCAGATTAAAGATGGATCATCTCATCTCAGAAGATGGATTAGAAGTGGGTCTTTCTACTTCAAATGATTTAATTAAGAACAAATTTCCTCACAAGTGTGCCCAGCCACTTGGTTTTTAGTTAATTCCAGATGCAGTCAAGTTGACAACCAAGAATATTCATCACATTGTAGCTTCAAATTTACAGAGACCCTTCTGCCTCTGCCTCCTAAGTGCTGAGATTACCGATGTGCATCATCAAACGTGGTGAATGTTGTTTTTAGAATAAGATGAACTAATTTACATGTGGGAAACACAACACAGTTTCTAGATGTTGCTGTTATGGTGTTGCTTACAATACTGCTAGCAGGTGTTGCAATTTTCTCTTTGTTGAGAGGAAACATATCTGGATGAAGTTCATATCTTTCTAAGCTAATGACAGAGTGCAGAGCTCTGAATAATTAAATATACTTGTGAATTTCCATCTCGTTTCTTATCTAATATTGCAAGCTCTAGAAGAAATTTGCATCTCTATTCTGTAGACCATGCAAATGTACACATTTATGTCCAAATAATCCTTCAAAGAAAATCTCCAGGAAGAGGTGATCTTGCAGAAGGAAACCTGAAGCACACCATGGAGGGCTGAATGGATTTAAGCAAATGGTTATTTTATATGCTGGGTATCAGCAGGTGACATTCTTTATATCACATTTTTCTCTCTCATGAAACACATCATTCCAGATGATAAGCGAAATACCACAAGGGTTTTATTATTCCAATGTCAGCATCAGATAGGAAATGTTGCCAATAGCTTTTTAGAATTGATAACTGAATGTGGACATATTTCTAAAATGGCTTTCTCTAAGCTGAAGTGAACTCATAGCTGGAAAACTCAGTGCCTATTATTTCCTTGAAATTTCTTCTACTTTTTTGAGGGGGAAAGGAGGGAAATTGGGGAGGCCATGGATGACTAAGAACTGACTGGTATCATCTCATGCAAATCTCATGTATCATGTGTGCTATGATAGGATACAGAAGAATTCTAGCGTATATGGCCAAGTCAGAAACATAGGTCAATCCTACATGTGACTTAAAAGAAGAAATAAATAAATAAAAAGCCTATAGTTGGTCTGGTCTGGCAAATAGAAAAAGTGGAGTATATCTCTCTACAGCAACAAATTCAAAATACAACTGTATAAAAGCACTAGCCATTGAGTGTTTCATTTACTGACATACCCAGAAAAATTTCTGAGGTGCAGAAAGACCACTCCCCTGGGTTCATGTTCCAAGTGCAGTTCATTTTCAGATAAAAGCAGGCTCATGTATAGTGCCAAGCATTTGTAGGTCAGGAATAGTGTATTTGATGATGCTAGTTTTGGATTCTTGATTCTAATTCCAAAGTTTTTCAGTGCAGCAAGTAGGTCAGATGCATGTGAACTCAGGAGTTAGTTTTGACTAAGGTTACCTATTCTTTTTCAGCTGGGCAAAATATCTGGAACAACTATGAGGTGTTATATGCATGTGAGTATATTTTAATCTAGTAAATGGGCAAATTAATCCTTGAGTTGAACTTATAATTTATCACATGGATAAAAGATGTTATGGAGAGTGAAAGAGATACTGTCAATCACCATACTGGAACAGAAGCAGGAAATTATCTAGGAAAGTTTAGAACACATTGGTTTCTGACCTATACTTTGTGAGTAGATAAGAGTATTTACTCACTGTATCGAAGTTCCTCTGTGATTTCGTTTTATTGATCTACCTCACTGTGGGCATCTTTCCTTGAGGAGATGATGCTCATGATGGAGGGTGGATTACTACTTCATTTTTCTTTTACCTCTTCCTATGTATCCCAAGTTAAATCTTCCCCACTCCGAAGGCGAAGGAAGAGCGTGATCACATCCTTGTCCCACAGGAAGTTATATTTCAGTTGTGGCAAAGCTACTGTCATTGTTTTCTAGAAAAAGCCATTTTTGTTTGCTCATCTTTCCTGCCTCAAGCTATCTGCCCAAATACAAATTGCTTGCTATATAGATTTCCTTTAAACAAATAAAAAGGCTTCATTCTTAAAAACAAACACACGTACAAATGCCAGGTTTATTTGTGGCTCTATTAAAATAGTTTCTAAATGCTAATTTATATGAAATGGTTAAAACAAACAAATAAAACATTAAAATTATTCTTGCATGATTATCAAGCTTTTTAGTGTCTTTGCGGAAGACTCTATTGCCTACTGAGGCGTCTCATTTTTCACACATAGGAGCAGTGTACTAGAGTCCACAAGAGATGATTCAGAACTGGAGATGATGGGAGAACTGGTGTCTTTCTGGCAGTGCCAGCATCAGCATGGGTGACTGAGATCTTGGAAGAGGTTGGTAGGAACCAGAATAACTCAAAATCTAGTTCTTAGGGTTTGAGTGGCCTGAGGGCAGGGAGAGAAGTAGAACTGAAGCCAGCTGAGGAGATGGAGGCTTCAGCACACAGGTTCTTCCTATGACCAAAATAGGAACTCCTGCTTAAGTCAGGGACACGAGGTGAGGATCACAACAGGAAGGTTAATGTAAAATTTTCCTGTAGTATGAGATGCTTTTTTTTTCCCTAATTAATACAGGGCATGCTGTGTCAAGAAAAAGAGGAACTGGTAGACAGACCTCTCTTTAACTTGACAGTCATATTTCTGAATATCTAAAGAGAAAAGTTTAAGACAGACATAGCCACCAGCATCAGGACTTAGATGGGCAAGTTGTTGGTGTTGTAGTCTTTCAGATTGCTCTACAGTGGCCAGCAAAGTCAGTTCCCTGTACTAACTGACTACTCTATTGTTTAAATTTATACCTTGAGTCACATTGATCATTAAACCAGGTAAATAAAGTGCAAGTGAGACTGATGGAAGGCAGAGTCCCTAGGATCAACAAGACACTGTGTGTAATTTGCTTTTTTTCTGATCGTGTTATCTAGGCCAAATAGACAGGTGAGGGAACATAGACTTTATGTATTTCTTTTCCCAGCATCATGCTTTGCTGCAACACATGCAAGCACCAGAAACAGCAGTGTGAAGACACAAGTTTGTTTCAGGTGGATGTTTTTCTGCATTCTTGAATTCAGTGTGCAACCCTTCTCTCTGTTTCTCTCCACACTGGTGCATTTTTGGATAACATTTCCCTTTTCTTCCTTTGGTTGGTTCCTTTGGCAGGTTAGGAAGGAAGCTTTTCATTCCTTTTGGCTTTGTTATGTGTCCCACGTAGAACCCAACACTGCATGGTTTGGCTGCATATTTAGACCATCAAATAAGTGGCAGAGAAGTATACTAACAACATCTCAACTGTCGACATCTGTTTACCTAGGCTTAAACTGGCAGCCATGCTTTTCTAGCTCTCAAGGTACAAACCCATATCTGACCTCTAATTTGGTAAACTGACATTTTTAGAGTGAATGCCATTTTGATGCACATTTTGAAATAGTTTATTAATTACTTCCCCAGACTATTTATTCAAAATAAACATTCTTACTATTTGATGAAAAGTTCTGTGTTTTTGATGCTTTTCCTTCCCATTAAACTGGTTTCAGTTTGCTTTCAAATAAAATCTGTTTCATTCTGATTTTGTAGGTGCATTTGTTCTATAGCTCCCAAATGGTCTTGTGAAAACCACTTGGCTTGATAAAAAAACCATGATGGTGTTAATTGAATTAAACTGTAGTTATCCTTACAGCAAAAGGCCATATTCTTGATACCTTTTAAAATATACTCTTTTATTTAAGAGTATTCTTGAAATTAATAATGTATTTCTATTGAAACAATAATTAACTACATTGAGAACTGAGTACTTCTTACCTGATGGTCTCTGGACACCTGTGACACAGCACCCATAGGGGGATGATCAGAGAGGAATTTCATATGTGATTAAGTGAATCTCAAGAGAACTATAGTATTCAATATGAGTGGTAGCATGGAAGCATCTCAGAAATATAAAGTCAGTGCAGTTTGCCTTATTTGGAAGCAGTCCTTTGACAGGTGATCTTATTTTTTTCTGATCTCGTTTGCAGGGTATTGACATTAGGTCTATGATGCTACAGGTGTTTTTCAAGAAGAAATAGAAGAAGAGTGATGTGACATGTCTTTATGCTCACATAAAGGGGCTGTTTTGGCCTATGGCAGACACCTTAGAAGTATGCAGGAAATCAGAGCATAGGTAGGAGAAGGAGGGCCGAGTCAGGAGAGATATGATCCAGCTGCCCATGAAACATGATATAATGAAATAGGTAAGCCCGGGCCACATGGCAAGACAGATTAATGGAAATGGGCTGAATTAAGATGAAAGAGCTAGCTAGCAATATGTCTGAGCCATAGGCCAACAGCATGAAATTTATGTGTCTGTGTGTTTGAGACTTTGGGATTGTTGGTCCACATAAGCAGCAGTGGGCAGGTCTGAACTGTGGGGCTAGTCCGGGCCAGAAACTTCTTTCTACAAAAGAATTGAGTGTTTTCCTTACATAGTAAGAAACTAAGCGTCCTACACTTGTATAGGTTTGCAATTTCCAGTGCTGTGTGTTCTTGGTTGACTGCTGAATTTTGGTACTGATGCTTCTAAAATGATATGAACAAAAACACTTGGGAATATAAAACACAGGCTATAACAATCATTGAGAAAGCACAGAGAGGGACAGGTAGATTTTTAAAAACTATTTTAATACAAGATTAATAGCAATTTTCTATCCAAATCAGAAATGAAAAAAAATCTTAACCCAAATAATAGTCATTTGACAGTCACATAAAATTTTAGGTTTGATTGGTGCACACATTTCTCCTGCGTATGCATTCTGTATATGCACACAGAGACTGCACTGTGGTGCCTTCATCGGGTGTTGCTCATGAAGTCCCTCACTGCAAGGCAATGCCAAAGATTCCAGTATCCACTCCACTCTCAGGGAAGTCCCAAACATTCCCATGCTAAGCTGAATCTGGGCCATAGCAAACCATGACATAGCAAGTCTCCAGAATGCGTACAAATCAGTACTCTATTTTTCAAGTTGGCCTAAAACTAAGCACTGGCTAATATCTCTACCAAGGAGGAACACATTGTGGATTTAGAGGTTATGGACTGTTTTCCTCTTCTGGTTGCAAGGCTACTTTTTTTTTTTTGAATTTAAATATGTTAGTGATTATAAGTCAAAGAAAATGAGCTTGAGTATCTGCAAGGGTTTGGAGAAGTCAAATCCTGCATGTGTTAACACTTGAAACCCAAAGTCAAACTACCTGATAACTAGCCTTGCAGAAAAAGGTGAGAAAAGAATCACAAGCCAGGATTTAGACCAAGTTTTATTCCTCCTTGAGGACTTAAGTTGGTGCTTAGTCTGCAGCCAAAATATGTATGTAATGGCAAGAAGAATTAAAGAAGGCTAATGTCTGTAGCAGGGACTGGAACTCAAGTTTCATGTTCTGTATCCAATAATATTTTCAATGTGTTTGATTTAAAGAATGTTCCTTTTAAAATTACTTCTGCTTATCAATGATGTGTTTTTCAGTGTAGACAAAAGCATCTCTTACATTTTAAGTAGGTGATTCATGTCACCTGTCTCCATGAGCAGATCATGGTAAGGGAGTCCGGCGCCCAGGGCTAGTTTGTGATGGCTGTGATCAAAGTACCAGCTTGGCCTTCATTGCAATGACAGAGGCTGTGTCAGGACTGTCAGTCCGGGACCATGGGCCTCTTATTCATAAATTTACAGTTCATTCTCCTCTGCTGAAGACATTAGCCTCCACTTAGCCTTTGTTGTAACATATACAAAGTATAATAAACATCAATTTCAGACGTGTATTTCTGTTAGAAAAATACATATTATAACTAAAGAACATGTAAATAGAGGCACTTCAATAAGCTAAGTATCTGCAGTTATGAGCACCACCCACCAATTTCTAGTATCCAATTTTGGGGTCTCATTCCTCTCTACTCATAACACAAGTTGTGATGTGATTACAGAATTTAGGGGACATCATTACAAATGAAGGCAGGCCATGAATGACATTGGAACATGAATATATCCCCTATCACTATGTTGAAATGAAAAAAATATGGGAGGAGAATTTCACAGTACTGAAAAGGGGTAATTTAATAGAAAGGCTTAGGAAATAGAAACAAAGCAAAATACCTTAACATTAAATTAGCCTAAAAACCATATGATGGATGATGGCAAAGACCAGAAAGTTCAAGTGCATAATATTTTGACCATGCCCATGCAAGGTGACTAATGATGTGACTTTGTTGACTGATCCTCATTTCAACTCTAACCTGGCTCATATGCATCACTACATCTTGTCATTAGGAATACCTTTGAGAATACAGGTGTTGAAACAAAGGAAGCAGGCATTTTTATATTATCTGTGAGCTTAGTGTGCACAGAACATGGGTTCACATTCATTAATGTGATGTGTTGTCATATGCATGCAAAAAAAAATCTGGGGGCAAAAGCTCAGTAAAAAATAAGAATCCTGACTTGTGTTATAGAAGATAATGCAGAAATATGTTTAAAGGAAGTTGGAGTTTAAAGTCATAAAAATTATTACTCAAATATCCTGGAGAATCAAAATTGATTAAATTTGTATTGCACCATAATTATTGGAGAAAACCAATACTGATTTCTGAACATACAGTCAGATAAGTAACATTAGTGACTGATCCTTCATAGAGATATGTTATGTGTAACTGGCAATTAGAAGCTGAAGGGGAGCAGTGAACTGGATGGTTTCCCACAAAAATGCAATTCTGGATCTGAGGAGGTGTTAACTTCACACAAATTTAATTGAATGATGCCGCAAAGTCTCTCAGAATCCTACACTTCATATTTTGTTAGGCATAAAGTAGCAACAAATGCTTGTAAATATGTTTTGTTTTTCAAAAGTGCTCAAATATACTTAATACTAGTGCATGTGTTCTACTTAGACATGATGACTAAATCGATAACTAATTTTAATTTTGATGAGAATAGAGATAGAACCATTTATGTGTCAATACTGTCAATGTGATTAAAATGTTAAAATGTGATTGGCATGCTGTGGTGTCTTGAGATATTTCTTCTCCCTATTTCAGATGCATTATAAAAACCAAAACCAAAACCCCAAACAAAACAAAATGAATAACCCCCAAAACCAAAACCACATGGCTAGCCAACTGTCTTCATACAACCCCAGTTTCTTTTGTTTTGCTTCTCTCTGCCAGGAGAAGCATTAGGCCTGGCTTTGTGAGTAGGTTAGGCTGTAGCTGTAAAATGGTCTCTTGAGTTTAGGTCATTTACTCTAGTACCCACTGGGAGTCCTAGGCCAAAGGTGTTTTACATGAGAGCAATGGTTTTTCATGAATAACATTCTTTACACATACACATTCCATTGCCAGTAACATCTTGCACACCCGGGATTGTCCCATGAGCTCAGGACAGTTTGGAGCACCAGGGACAAAGCAAACTTGTGTGAAAAAGGTGTGCCTGGCAAATCTGTAATAGATGGACAGCTAGATACATAAAAAGTTCTCTGTCTTGCTTCTTGGTGCTAACAGATCATTAAGGAAACCCTTCTCTGAGCAGCACAGAACAAGAAGAGCTGGTTGACAAAACAGTTTTGTTACAAAGGAGTGTCAACCCTGAGCTTGGAATTAAGAAGTTAAAATCTGTGATTTATATATATATATCGATATAAAAATAGATGATCATACTAAGACTAAAAAAGTGAAAGAAATCTCCATGTCAATACTATTTATAGTGTTTTTCTCTCTTTTTGTCTTGAGTTTTTTGTTGTTGTGAGTTATTTTGTAAGAGAATGAATGCCCTTGTGATGCTGAAACCAACTGACACAAATCAAAGAGTCTACAACAAAAGCTCATGTGTGGAGCTAATTATCATGGTCAGTACAAAAACTCTTATTTGGGGGACAGCTGGAAACAGGAACTGAGATGTCTAATTCATGTCCGACTGGTGGCCAAAGCAGAGGCTGTACCAGTGAAGATGACTCAATCGAGACCTAGGAGGAAGGAGACTTGACGGGCATCCATCAAGAAATAAAGCCAATTGGTGCCAATTGGGTATAATGGACAGGTGTTAGGAGACTGAGAAAATGCTGCCATCAGTGAACTTGACATCAGGCAGGTGAAAGAGAGGCATCAGGTTGCAGTAAGATTACCGCTTATATAAAGACAGAACCCTAAATCTACTACTGGTACCTCAGATCAGTTTGGGCAGTGTGCAAGACAATACCTCCAAGACAACAGTGCATTTCCACTACATTAAAAAATGTTATGATTTCTCCTCATAAGCATTTTGTAAACTTGGCTTGTCACAGAAAAGCTAGCCCCAGGAGTTGGCTGTCATTGCCAAACCTGATAGCATGAGAGTTCCTTTATGTTCTCTCCTTTATTTGCTTCCTTGTTGAAAAGGCAGTTGTCTTGGGGTTTCGCTTGATTTGAAAAGGAAAATTATTTTCTTCCTATCTTATTTTAAGCGGGGTGTTAGAAAAAAACCTCACAATGTGAAATTCCTTTAATTTTGCAGCATAAAAGCAAATGACAGTAAGAAAAAATCTTTTGGTACGAAAGATTTGAGTAAGAATTCTCTCTGGAATAAACAAGGTCCCCACGGAAGCTGGAGGAAAGAAGCAGGTCCTCTGGCACCGGTACTCTTTGGGAAAACAAAAAACAAGGCAGGTTGCAAGACTGCTCTCTTGTCATAGAAAACGGCGAGTTTTGTGGCATGGTCCGTTGTCCAAGAGTGTAAGAAAAGAAGGGAGTGGCCACTGAAGAGCTAAAATGCAGTTTCATCTGACCAAAGCCCGTGATTATCTGAAGAGTCTCTGCAGAGCCAGGACCATGCAGACCAGAGACCAGGAGAGCAGGGAGTGACTGCCCTGCGCTGCCGAAGATTCCTCTTCTCTCCGGTCCGGGTCTACTGCAGGGGCCTCGGTGGTGACAAATTCGAACTCTGTGGGACACACATCATCCATGCACCCACTGCCACTGCCAGAGCCACTGGACTCATCACCTGGTGGGGAAAGATTGACAAGGGCAGTTAGAGGACCTAGCCAGGAAGAGAAACCAACAGTGCCATAGGCGGCAGTAAGGTTTTGGGGGAAACTCTCTCTCCTTCAGAGGGTTGCTTGTCTGCCCCATGGGCTTGTTCTTCATGGACAGGTTAAAGATAGGTCAGAAACAGGCTTGAAACACAATATTCAGGGGTACCCACCCAGACTAAATTGTAGGTGGTTTCTCAACAATACTGATATTAGATACTACTTCTGACCAGTATTTATTTATATGACTAAGAAATTGTATTCCTGGAGCTGGAGACATGGCATAATGGCCAAGAGCAGCATTGCTTTTACAGAAGCCCTCAGTTCACTTCCCTGGGTCAGTGTCAGGCAGCTCACAACCACCTGTAACTCTGTTTCCAGAGAACTGCTCTTCTTCTGTTCTCTCTCAGCTCCTGCATACACGGAGTCAGTAAACTCATGCACACACACACACAAATATAGATATTTATAGATATGTAAGTATCTATCTATACTATCTACTGTCTATCCATCTTTCTATCATTCATCTATCTATCTATCTATCTTGTTCTTTTCTATCTCTCTGTGGTGATATTTATTTGTGCTCTAACAAATAAAGCTTGTCTGAAAATCAGAGGGCAGGGCTAACCACTAGTTAACCAGAGAGGCCAGGCAATGGCAGCACATACCTTTAATCCCAGCCCTTGGGAGAAGGAAGCAGGGAGATAAGGAGTTCAAGGCCATCCTGGGCTATAGGAGATTAAGTCTGTCTAAAAGAGAAACAGAGCCTGGTGGTGGTGGTGGTGGTGATGGCTCACACCTTTCATCCCAGCACTGGAGAGGTGGAGACAGGACTGTAAAGCAGATGGAGACAGGATCGCCTCCCCATTCAGTCTGAGTGAACTAGAGACATTCAGCATTTTTCTCTCATCCCACCCCCATGGAACATCTAAATACCAGATAAGATCATTTGAATACATTATAGTAGGTTCTTATCATTTCTTTGCCTTACCATTACTGGCCTTTACAAGGAGAAAAATGCCTATTAATTAAATTCAGAGATATCAGAATTGCAAAGGGAATTGTTCTGAACACCATTATCATGAGCAAGAGTAATATAACCTTTACAGAGATATTGAAGTGACCTAGAATATCAAAATTGTTGGAAGCAAATAATGATAAGAAGTCCTGACTATGAAAAACAATGGCCCCACTCCTTTTGAAAGGCAATGGAAAATGCAGATGTTATGGGGGGTAGAATGGACAGCTTAAAAAGATGGTTACAAGCAATAGGGGTGGTGGTGGCTATGAATGTGGTAATGGGTCAGAGGTTAAAATAGCTACATTCAGTGCTTGAGTGAGGGCCAAGGGATGATCTTCATTGGCCTTCATTTTTGTTTTCTTTGAGAACTTGGGAGAAATCACTGCCTCTTTAATATTCCTTGAGTTTTACAGAACAACATCTCTTTATGCTAGAGAAGAAAGGACTGCAATAAAACCAACATCGGATAACTCTTACATAACTTCATTCTCATCTAAATAGTTTCTCTCTAGGTTAAAGAGTGCATTGTTACATGGAGATGATGGGATGATAGAATGGGAAACAGGAGACTAAGTGATGGGAGCAGTGAAGGCTAAACGCTGGAGTAGCATTCTCTGCTGTAGAGGGAGGGAGCGATCTAGCCAAAGTAAAAAGAGATAATGAGATGATTCTGAGAAATTTGATAGCAATGAAGTCCACTGTGCTGGTGATTACCCTGTAGGGAGAAAGCATTCGGAGAAAAAGGCTCAGTAGGGCGGTGGTAGAGATGAGATGAGATGACTTAATGTCTTCTTCTGTAACTTGTGCCTTTCTAACTCATTAACCAAATACACAAGCATCTTCAGCTTCAGTGAGCAACTTAAAGATCATTGGCAACTTTACAACTGATGTTCAAAATGTTTTTCCTGTGAATTCTCTTAGGTTACACACGTAAGGGAAAACAAATATACCTGAGGGGGAAAATCCGATAAAGCCTTTGTCTCTGTAGCTATGCATCTTGAAGCCACTTAGGCAAAACCCAAATAGACTTAGCTTCATTTCATTGTTCAGTTATGAGGGCCCGTGAAATCCCTTCAAATGCTTTTATGGTCCCTGCTGAAACAGTCATGTGCAGTATTACTCCAGCAGTCTACTGTTTCTCTAATATTCTGGATATAAATGTTTACAGTTTGTGTCTGTGTACTACTGAGTAGAGAAGAAAATAATGCATTGAACCTGCTTAACACCCTCCAGACACTGTCTTAGCTCTTTAATAAGTCACCTCAGAGGAACCTCCAATAGGTCCCTAGCTGGAACATTATTTGTTTCTCACATTTGTAGTATCCTAAGGCATTTAATAATGCCTTTGCAGTGGAGAAATCTCGGTCTCAGGAAGTACACAGATCCTTCTTACAGGGAAGTCACATCCCAATGATCTCATTAATTTTAAAATACTACAGTTTTAAATGAACTGAAAATATACAACTTATATAGCATCCTAGCCTAACACTATAGAATACCATTGTTTACTCTTATGTTCTTGGGACTCACTGGAGTCTGTGGATTTGAGTCTTCTGTCCAGAGTCAGAGAGAATATCATATCACATAATGATGAGTGAAGAAAAGATCCAAATTCAGTCTTTGAAGTGCATTTTAATATTGTATGCATATGACCTTTGAGCCATCATAAATTTAAGGAATGTTTATGGTATTGTTTGTGAGAGAAAAGATGGGGATTCCAGCCCAGACTGTCAAAAAATTTGTGCAAGATTCTTTAGGTGGTAATGGGGGAGGCAGGCCAAAGTTTGGAGTAGATACAAATGCTGTTATAGAAAAGACAAGTTTAGAAACAGTTACTTTATTATAAATGGACCAACTGGTAAATGAAATTATGTTTTTGTTTACATATGGCTAAATAATTCATATGAAGCTGGGATGATAGCTTAGTAAGTAAAATACTTGCTGTGCAAGCATAAGAATCTGAATTTGATCTCAGCACTTACAAAACCAGCCAAGTGTGATGGTATGAACCTCTCCAGCACTGGAGAGTCATAGACAGGAGGGTCCCTGAGGCTCACAGGCCAGCCAGCCTAGCTGAATTGGTTAGCTCCAGGTCTCAGTGAAGATCCTGTCTCTAAAATAAGGGACTGACATTTAAAGCTGATCTCTGTCAGACAAATAGGTACAAACATGCACATGCGTGTGTACACGTGCACGCACGCGCGCGCGCGCACACACACACACATACACACACACACACACACTCACTCTTACAAGTGCACACAGTCATTCATTAAGAAGAATTCTGATTTTAGTTGGCATGTAAGTTACATGGCTCAAACTAGAAAAGCTTCATGATTAAGGACAAGTGAGATGTAATTAAAGGTATCTATTGAGAGTGAAGTCTCCAACCATTTCCCACTGTGGGGTTGACTGGTCTGCATGTTGCTTTCCTTACTTGTGTCTTGGAAGTTGACATCATTGCCATTGTATGCATTCTTCAGTTTATTGGTCATCACCCGGAGAGCCATGATCTGCTGTCTGATGAAAGTGTCAGGCCGGGTGATGTCCACCTCCACCTCAGGATTGTTGATTTGGTTGGTCAGCCCATCGTTCATGATCTCAGGCAAGTACCTGCAAGACACGAGGAAGACATGAGTCAGGTGATGTTGCTATGACCTTAGAACCATTGTCCTGCTATTTCTGACAAGAAGCCAAATCACCTGGTGAAACCTGTAGAGAATGCCCAAGAAAATGAGCCAAATGATAAAAATAAATGTTTCGAAACAATGCTGCTGAGGGTAGAAGGGTTTCAGATTCATTCTTATATAGATTCATCTATTTCAAAAAAAGTGCTAAACTGGGGACTGGGATAAATAGTTTTTTTACATTAACTGTCCTTCCCTCCTCCTTCCAAAGAGTTGAAGTTCCAGTAGCTTCCTTGGCTTTGTAGATTTTGGTACTAAAAACTGGGTTAGGAATGGGACGTATGGCTACATAGGGTCCTGAGCAAGGGCACTTTTTCTCAATGGAGGAGGATTTTAGTACAAAGATTCTTTTGGGTATTAAAAATGTTTGAGATGTTTTAGGAGGAGCCAGTGATAGCTTATGCCCATGACATGTCTATTAGAGTTTTTATTTTATATTTTAATAGTGCTAGAGTGAAATGAAACACACTAGGCAAGTGCTCTACCAAGGAGCTACATCCCTATTCTAGACTTTTAAAAAATATCTTGAGTCTAATTTGATATGTATGTCAACATTCAGTAAAAGAAATTAATATCTAATAAGACTTAATGTTTCTGGCTTAAAATTTGTCTGTCAAAACTGTCAGCCTTTCAATACTCTGTCTAGTGTTACCCAGGCATTTTTACACAAAGGAGGTAAAGTGCCCATGAGCATGTTCAGGGACTCTGCACCTCCTTCTGCTCAGGACCTATACAGTCCTCCCACCCATGAGGTAAGAAACCTCTACCAGCTCCTGTCTACGTGTCCTGTCCTTCTCTTGGGAGAATAGACGGTAACACTTCCTGAAACACACGTCTTGGACCACTCTTCTCCTCTATAGGGTCCTTTGCATGCTGTGCTGTCTGGTTAGTCTTTCTAAACCCTAACCCTAACCCTTTACCCTGTGTAAACACTTTAGAAGACAGTGCTTGATGTCCAAGTAACACCCTCACTGTCAGCAACTTTGCTGCTGAATTCTAGCTCACCAGTCCATTAACAGAGAGGTGTGCCTTTTCCCATTGTATGAAATAGAAAGCCAGTGCCCAAGCAATGACAAGAAGATGTAAACCAGTAAATGTCCACATTGAGTTCTATGAGATATTCAAGCAAATTAACTGGACCCAGGAAGGGATGGGAGAATCTAATTTATAGTCAGATGTCACTCAGTGATAACAATCTTGGGTCTGCAACTCACATCTAAAGTGTGTATGTGATTGTGTGTGTGTGTATGTGTGAGTATGTGGTGTATGTGTGTGTAAATATGTGAGTTGGGGGTGTGGGCTGGTGGGTGCAGTCTTGGGACTGAACTGCATTTGAGAATACCCAAGTGCTGTCTGCTGCAGAACTGATTGCTAATTCTTTGGTTAGCAGAAATCCCCATACCATTGTCACAGAAATGTGTGTAGATTGTGTTGTAACAACAGAGAAAAAAGCAAGGGGCCTTTCCTCCAGCACAGTGCGCCACCAGGTTTTATTTGTTTCTTCATTTTTATTATTGTTTTTCTCGTTCACAATTATTTAAATCTGAAATATGCTTAAGTAGGACCCCCCCCCATTTACTGCTAAAACAGTTCCAGCTACCAGGAACCTACCCATCGTTTTATGGCCTGATCTGGCACTGATGCTCAGCCTCGGCTCTGTGGCAACCAGGCCATGCAAGCCGCATCAACAATTTTCTTCTGGGTCATCTTTTTCATTTAGGAAATTATAACACACACAGAAGTAGAGATGATAAGATAATGAACCTTTGTAGCTAATTCAAATGCCTTTTCTACTTCCTACAAAGCTGCCATCTATGTCTGTGTCCTGCTAAGAGACAAATGACTCCTTGGGGCAATAGGGAGAATTCAATGGAAAGACTGTTTACAAAGATGCCAATGTGATTTAAGGACCCTGAATGTGGCAGCAGCAGGAGGAGCCCCTAGAGACAAAGGAGAGATGTGTTACCAGAATGCACCAGAGTTGAAGCCATAGCAAGGTACCCAAGTGCACAGGACCAAACCGAGTCCTGACAGGGAGGGCGCTAACAGAGGCTTCCTGGCCTCTCCAGTCCCTCACTGGCTGAGCCTAAATGAAAGCCAACTGATACAGAGCTCAGATGATCTGCTTGGTAAAAGTGGCCCTCCAAGGCACCAGTCAGTGCCAGGGTAGAGGGACAGAATGGCTCTTAGAGATAGCAAAAGGGGTTTTTAGTGCTATATTTTAGACAGAGTCCTGCTGTATGGCTCAGGCTGGCCTTGAACTTGAGACTGTCTTTCCTCTGCCTTCTGATTGCTGAGATCAAAGGTATATAACAGGATGCCTGGCCACGGGCTTTGAGTGTGCTGTTAGGAGTGCAACTGTGGTGTATTACTCCTCAGGCTGGATGCCCTGACTAACTCTATGACTCCTATTCTACTACTGCTGATGGAAAGCTGAGCAAACTTGCCTCTGTTTTAAATATATATTACATACATTATATTTTATATTATATTTGTGTCCTGTCCTTATGCTTGGAATTCTTTCTCTTTTTGAAAATTTATAAATTTTACGAACGTCAGAATGCATGTGCAGGAAAAAGCAGACAGAAAAATGACACTCAGGCTGATATTCAGGAGCCAAGTGTTAGGCATGGTCTCCTTGTGTAGGAATTGGTTTATCTATTTAAATCATAGGTCCTGGGAATAAGCTGTATTTGAATAAAACTGACTTCTGAACAACATAAAAGCAAAAGAGTAGACAATTTTTTTCCCCATGAAACGTCACATTATCTCTGGCCTAAAAATAATCCTAAGAGGAAAAATATTAAATTCATGTATCCATATCTCTATTTTTGTAGCAAATCATAAACTTCTACCAGTCTTTAACAAATGCTAATTGGCCTCTGAGATTGTCCTTGTCCGGTAACTTTTAGTACGTGGTATTAGATTGGCTGCTACTGACGGGGCACCGTGACTGCCAGACTCCCGGAGTTCAATGATAACGACAGTCCACTGGAATACATGGCAAGTGGAAGCCATCAGCTGCTGACTCAGTTTGGGGGGCTGCATGGTGATGGCCAGTTCTCCTGCTTCTTTGCATTCTGGTCATTATTCTCGCAGCTGTGCCCAGGCAGAGTCAGAGGGACTCCGTTTCTCTTGCACAGTGAGCACACTGCTTAGCTAGCCAAGTTTCATTTATCAGCTGCTCGCTACGCTATCTTACATGGGAATGCTGCCCCTGGGAGTCTGAACATCTAGCAACAGTAAAAGACTGCCAGGCAAACCCAGCATCTCACTGTGCCTGGTGATGCTCAGCCACTTACAATCAAAACAGAGAGCAATGCACTTGTGCCCTCCAGAGCATTTTCTCCTCCTGGTATTTTCTTAGGGTAACTTTAGACATTTAAACATAAAATAGATGAAAAATAAAACAGCTATTTTTTTCCACATAGATACTGCAATATCTATAGAAGACTAATGTGTAGTTGGAGGGGTATGGGAAAGTCTGTTTGGGAGCCAAGATCTCAGGAATCTATTGGTTCATTTCCTTATATGTTTGGTTTATTTGCAGAAATCACAGATTCTGTAAGAACAGACTAATCTCTGAATCCAGAAGGCTCTTCCTCTCCTAAGCTTTAGCATGAATCATTTGAGAGACAGCAACTCACATTTTTGAGAACATGACCGAGTATTGGCACTGACAGCCCAGGTTGCAGAGCTGATACACTTGCACTGGGAACAGGAAGAGCTGAGAGGACAAGGTGGAGTGCCAACTAGGGTGCTGTCCTTGCTAGCAATTCATGCTGTGGTGCAGCAAGTGGGCGGTACCCGGGGTCAAGAGCAGCCAACTGCAGCTTCACTTTGTTTGGCTTCTGCTTTCGAGAGCATGACAAGGGCTACCTCTTTTACAGTTCTGCAGAACTGTTTTTCTTCACACCTAATGTCATGCTGTTAATGTAGGGTTTCTTTGGTTACAGCCAGGCATAGCTGGTAAGGGGGAAGAGTCCTGTGAGAAGTTAGAAGGCATTGGAGAAGCAACACATTCTACTTTGTGGGTGCATAAGGGTTACACACTGTGTGCCAGGAAACTCTCTGCACACTTGGCAGCCTCTGTAACCTCAGAAACATTAACTCCTTATAGAGGTTCCCCGGTGGCTAACCACTGTGCCTACCATCCACTCCTCAGCTGTATTGAGTTTTCAGAATGACATGGTTGCTCTGTAAATATGATTGCTGGAAGGAGAAGGATGTCAACCTATTAGTGTGCAGTATTGCTTATCAGTACACTTGTGTTAGTCATTGTTTTCTTATTAGCAACTACATATGCAAAGGAAAAGGAACACACACCTACACACACCCCTTTATGTTTATGACTTATTAGCTAATCCAGTTCTAAGTGGTGAACTGTCAGGAAATGAGAACTGAGAGGGAGTTACCGATGGGGTTTGCTGTGAATTCCAGTGAGAGCCGTCATGGAAAACCAAGGAAAAGAAGGCAAGGCTGATCTTCTCCACTGTTTGAGCTTTCACCTGGGCTTATCTAGATCTGTTGCTTTGGGTATGAAGCGAGAAGAAGACCAAGGAGGGAAATGCATGGTTGAGGGAAGGTGCTCACCATATGACAGCCAGGAAGCAAGAGAAAAAGTGCCAGGGGCAGCGTGTATTTACTGAATATGTCTCCAGCGTCCACTTCCCTCCATCTAAGCTCCACTAACCCTACATCTATCATCTCTCAATGATACCATTGAATTATAAAGAGATCAATTGATTGACCCATTGTTTAGGTCAGAGGTCTCATGATCCAATTAGTTCTTTGAAGTTTCACTGTTTAGCATCACATGGGGGCTGTGGGAGCTTTCACCACGTCAGCATTTGGGGTAGAGCACGGGAATTCATACTGAAAGAGTGAAGTTGAGGCAGAACTGGGGTACCCTCATGCTGGTCTGGGTTTCTTTTCAAAGCCTGATTCTCCTGACTGATGTTCTCCTGAGGCACAGTTGGACAAGTGAGATAAGAACAGTCTTCACTCGCTTGTTACCATAAATGAGCTCCATGCAATGCATATCTCTATAGCATTTTCTCGTTCTATGCTACAGACTCAGTCATTTTCAGGGTGTTCACCAGTCTACCTAAGGTAAGGAGATACACTGTGGATACACATTGAGAATTTCTTATGTGCAGTTACAAATTTTGAAAGAATCCATTTTTCCCCTCCTGCAATCCATTTGTTAGCAAAACATCATCAAACCTGAAATATGGCCAATTACAGTCCTCATTTTTCCCACTTAGTGCCACGCTAATGCATTTTTCTACAGAAATCCTAATGCATTTGATTGCGGGTTGTAGGTCCAGACCCCACTGGGAACATTACATAATATACAGTACATTCACTGTGGTAATTTTCTCAAATGAAAAAAAAAAACTCCGAATTCTAAAAAGACATGGGCTCAAGGGTTCCAAATGAGGAATTACAAACCTGTATTATCTGTGACCTCCTTTAGAAGCTTCTTTGGATATGTATTTAAAATTTGCACACATTTGGATGGCTATGATTTAAAACAACAAACAAAATAACAAGTGTTGGTGAGGATGTGAAGAAATTGGAACTCTGAACACTAGTGCTAGGACAATAAAATCGTACAGCCTCTGTAACAGACAGCATGGCAGTTTCTCAAAACATACATAAGTCTGCTCTATCAGCCAGCAACTACCTCTGAGATATATACACAAAAGAACTAAACGCAAAGACTTATGAAGACACACTTCCTCCAAAAAAGTCACACTTACTTCAACAAAAACACACCTCCCCTTAGTGCCATTCCCTGTGAGCTTATGGGGCCAACTACATTGAAATTACTACAACTCCATCCTCACCCCATTTCCTCTTTTCCTTGCTGGAAAGTGGTTTTGTCCAAAGCAGACTTTCATGTTTGCTCTAAGTGGGTCTACAGGATCTTGAGGGTAGAAGTAGAGTTGTCTGTGGTGATCTGTGAGACATTGTACTGAGATATGTTCAAATGTCCACCAATTACAACTAGGAGTACCTGAGATCTCTGGAACTCAGCACGGTGCTATGGGCATTTCCCTTAGCTACTTTCCATCATGATTCACCATATAGCCTGCTATACTCTTGTGCAAATTAAGTGGTTAGCACAGTTCCTGAAATGCCTCCCTTGAGGAGTGGCTTTGGAGCTTTATAGCCTGATTCATATGGAAAAGGATTGGTGGTGGTCTTTCTCCAGTTAGACAGCTGGAGGCAGGGCATGACTTGGAACTTTTAGAGAACATACTCCCACCCTTGGCTGCAGAGAGCAGGAGATGCATTCTTTGTCTTGGCTGCTTAGCGCACAGCTAGCAGCTCCTAAGCCCATCATTTCATGGTAGAACTGGAGTCTGCACATCACAGAGCAGACAGAAAAGAAGACTAGGTGGCAATTTCCAGGATGCCAGGCTGTGAACAGCAACCTCCTCCTCCTTTGCTCCTGTTTGTAGCCACCTGTGCTCACCATCTATCACTATAGCTTTCTCTCCCGTTGGCCTACCAAGGAAAACCCCAAATATCACACCAGAAAGCACTCGACAGTGCCACACTTGATGGCTGCCAAGTTTCTTCTCAGATAAAATTCTCACCTTCCCAATATGTTTGTCTGGCTGGGTATAGATGGAATATTTTACAGTTCTTTAAGGTATAGCTAGATTCTTTGGGGGTATCTTTTGCTATCAACTATATCATCCTGTCAGGCCTGACAATTCACTGTCTGCACAGATTCCATCACCACACATCGTCATGCTTTCACTCCATCTGCTCAGACTTAACCAACTCACAGCTCACTATTGGATAGCTGATATACACACAATGCTGGCAAGACTGACTGATCTATTTTCTAGATTTTTCTTCTTACAAGTTACCATGCCTACCTATTGGTCTTGGGAAAGATTTCCTTAGGAACATAGTGCTTGTGGCAGGATCAGATGTCTTGAAATACAGTAGTGGCTCTTGATAAGAACTGTCTCCAAGGGCTCAAGTTAATCTGTGTTCCCTAGCTTGGCCCTCAATCATGGCTTCCCAGAAGGTGTTTTAAGGAAAGCGAAGCACTAACTTCCAGAGAAGCAAAATGATCTTTGCTAGCTCTGTACTTCTATAGGGTGAGGAAGGAGTCTGGCAATGACTGATACAAGGACTCTGAATAACCCTGGATCACTAACATCCTGTCAGACAACCTATATGCTGGTGAACCATGGCTTTCAGACTGCATTCTTTACCTGCAGCTTGTCCTGGCATTTTTGTTTTTGTTTTTCCTTTTTGATAGCTCATAGATTTAGAAAGAGGGTCCTAAGAAAGAGAAAGCACTCCTAGAGGAAGTTACAGGTCATGTTGTTTATTGTGACCATGTCCTAAGAAAACAAAACTGTTGTGGGAGAGCAGTAAGTTAAGAGCCTGTATGGACAGCAGTGAGCTTTGCTTGTCTGCTGTTTGCTGCTGGGCAGAACTCTACCCATGTATCCTAACCATATAAAAGTTTTATTTCCTTCTAAGACTGTGCTTTTCTGCCTCACACCTCATCACTCTTCCCTAGTCCTGCACAGACAGCTCACTCTGGTCATAGGCTGCCTAGAACGTCCTTCTCAGGGCTGACTGATGTCCTCCTAGGGTCTCCAGAGTCACCCTGGGAACTTTAGAAGGCCTAGATTTGTAACCTGCTCCTTGAGTCTTTAATTTTTTTCCTTGGGCCTTCTGGATTATTATTGATTTTTCTCTGTAACTTACTAGCTTCCCTTCACTTCCTATTTGCCTGAGCTGAGTCAGAATGGTCCTCAATCTTCTACCATTATCCCCTGAGAAGTTGCTTAGGTCAGTGAAAAATGAGAAGCATAGACGTTCCACCTGCAGACTCGCTTCCCACTGGTCACTGAAGGTGAATCCTGCACTGGAGTCTCTCTGGGGCTACAGACACAGACACGAATCTAAAGAAAGTCCCTGTGTTAGCTCTTTGGATAGTGAGATGTGCTTCTGAGCATGCCCAGCTGGGAATCAAGTGTTCAGTGTGCTTTTCATCCCACTGTGTGTAATTTGGAGATTGAGACTTAAGGAAGAGAGTAGAGTTGAATGAGGTAATAACACTGAAGCCCTATGATGACAGAGGCACATTTACAAAAAGAATGACCCAGAACTCTCACTTCCCACCTTGTGAGGATATGATAGGAAGGAAGCCCCCCTGAGGATGTTCAACAAGAGCCTCCTTTGTTAGAACCAACCATGCTGGTGCCTGAACCTTGGATATCCCAGTGTCCAGAACTGTGTCAAGTGAGAGTCTGTTACTTTAGCTTCTCCACCTTTGCTGTTTGCTGTGATGCAATGGGGTGATGGAAACACTCACTGACCCAAGTCTTGATTAAGGGCTCAGGGTTCAAAGTGTTCCTTCTTCCATCATCAAGATCTCACCAGTGTCTGGTTACAACCTGCTGCATAAAATTCCCTTATGCTGGAAACCTAAAATTTCTTCTCGATGGCTCTGTGAAGCCTTAACACTTCATCAAGTGTTAGGCAAGATGATGCCAATCTTCCCTATTCTCAGTGGGTGACAATATAATGGAACCGTGTGACCTCCCTGTTCCCATTGCTACTCTTGTTTTTAACATAAGGAGAGTTCATTAAAGGAATCTGGAAGGGCATCTGTGAATGCAAAAAGGAAACAAAAATTTGTGAGTGTAAATTGAGAAAGGAAATATATATTAATAAGGGATGCAAGTAGGGAAAGAGGCTGAGATACAGAGCTGTTGGTTAAATTTAAATTTGAAACCCACAATAAAGTATGTTCTTAGTATAAATGTATTCTATTGTCAGTGTTTTTCTAAATATTTACTTGTGTGTGAGTACATGTATGTATGTATATGTGTGTGTGTGTATTGTGTGTATGCATGTGTATGCGTGTGTGTGTTCGCATGTGCCTGAAGAAGATTTCCCTGGAGGCAGAGATACTGGAGGTTGTCAGCTATCTGAGGCGGGTGCTGGAATGCAAACTTAGATCCTCTGCAAGAGCAACAAGCTCTTTTAACATTGAGCGGTCTTTCCAGACTGACCATCCATTACCAATACTTTAAAGGACTCGTTGATCTGGCGATCCTCTCTCAGAACCACCAGATGTATGGTTGGTTCCCACATCAACAGTAACTACATGATCTGAGATCTTGTTAGAAATGCTGAGTCTTAATCAGATTCTGCTTATAGTTCCATTTACATGACTATGATTAAAAATGCCCTAACAAAAACAAACTTGGGGGAGTGAGGCTTTATTCAGCTCATAGTACTGGCTTGCAATCACTGAGAGGAAGTCAAGGCAGAGCTCAAGCAGCAAGGCACAATGTATCCACAGTCACGAGCACAAGAAAATAAATGTGTAGATCCTTGCTCGTTTCCTTGCTGTCCATCAGCATTCTTATATGGTCATAGAGCTCTTGCCAATCAAAACAATTCCCCACAGGCAAGCCTACAAACCAACCTGATTTAGAGATTCCCTCATTGACATTTCCCACATGATACTAGGTTGGGTAAAATGAACAATAAAAACTAAACAGCACAGGCACCATCTCAAACTTACAGCTGTGGTCAGCTCTGGCATCCTAACAAAATGGCATTAACTCTATGACCTGAACAACAAACACAAGTTCCTCACATTTCTGGAGGACTGGGCATCTGAGCCAAAGGTGTTGGCAATCGTTCTGAGGTGATGTCTCACTTCCCAGTCTGTAGATGGCTGAATTATTGTTTGGTCCTCACTTGGGGCAGAAGAGAGAAAGGAGTCCAGTCATCAGCTTCCCTCTTTCTCTCTCTCCTAGTCTACACAGCCAAGTTACCTCCTAAACTCCCAAACACCTCTAAATACCAACACATTATGAATATTGGAGAGAGGCACCTTAACCTGATTTTTGAAGGGGAAGCATTCTCAGTTTACAACACAACTAATTAGAATCTGTTTTTATGCACAGTTTCCAAAAGTTAAGGTAACACACTACCGAAGTCTGAGAAGCACTGTTTTTGTAGACTTATCTTACTGATCTCCTTAGTGTTCCAAGAGATCAGCAAAGGCTGAGGGGTCCTGTGGTCACCCAGTCTTTCTGTCGGAATGAAATATTAAATGCTAGTAGGGCAGTGAATATTCCTGCAGCTCATCAAGGGCAGGTCTCTGGATCAAGGAGGTAAGATGAAGAGATACAAGGGAAGAATCCAAAAGTAATTAGGAGAAAAATGGAAGTCAGAAGACAGACCTCATCAACCACATCAGACAGCAAAGTGCAAGCAGAGATGAGCCTGACGGGGACGGATGGAAAGACACACAGACAGGAAGAAGAAGAGCTTGGCTTATCAGGATCACTAGTGCTCTGGATTTGGCTTTAACTCCAGGCCAATGACACCCTATCAACCCATACATGTTCTGTACACTAACTTACACTGAGAAACATTTTTCTTAATAATGCATTTTTATGCAATTAATAAAAATAAACTCTGTTCTTAATCTTTGTTTTGCAACCGATGTTAAACATTTTAAAATGTCTGCCATTTTCAAATCTATACATTGAAAGTGGAGAAATAGCTTTTATTTTATACATAGATTCTTAATTATTATTATTGTATGTTCAATTAGCATATAAAATTGTACAAGCTTATGAGGACTCTGTGACATTGAATTCATATATACTTGTGTAATGCTCAAATGAAGGTATGAGTATCTATCTCCTTGAAGAGTTATTATTTTTTTGTGGTAAAAATATTCAACATACTTTCTTACATATTTATATTTGGGAAATATACAGTGTGTTATGTCTGTGTGTAAGCACCATCCAGCACACATCTCACCAGAGTTTACTTCTGCTCCCTACCTGTAACACAGTACCCACCTCTCTAGCCAAATGTGTTATCAAAGTTTTCATCTTTCTGTAGATTTGTTTGAGTGAAAAGTTTTTCATGTGTTTCCAGATCAATTGATATTTGGAGGAGAAGACAGGTATAGTTAAATTTAAAGCAACAAGTCCAACTTTATTTACAAAGTCAGCAAATGTAAAGTTGTAATACTAATACCCCACCATAGAAGAATTTTAAAGAGAAAATAAAGGAAGCATGGAATTGTAATTTCTCAATAGGAACATAATTGAGTCATAGATATTTGACAGCCTTGTCTTTTAAAATAATACATGGATTTCATAATAAAAGACACACTGCATAGGGTTAAGTAGGGGCATAGTCCTATAAATGACTGCATTTCGTCACACTTGGCTGTTTTTCTTTGCTGCTTAAGATCTTTCAGGTGCTTCCTACTGTTCTCAGGATGGAATTAAGTGTGGCGCATGGGCACTGGTGGAGACATTTCCAGAGCCACATTGTATGGATGTTGGTGTTCCCAGCTCTACTGAGCTCTTTCAAGCCACTGTCCATTTTTTATGTGTTGGCCTATTGCATTACTAACCACCCAAAGTGCTGGTTCATAGCCTTACATGGACTTGTCTAACTGAATGTGGGGTATCAAAAACTCTGGCAACAGTATACAGTTTCTCAATATACAATAACAAAATTAATATAAAATTGAATGTGTGATACATTGAGGATGTTTCTGGCAGTGGTTTCTGGTGTTGAGTCATATAGCATCACTGCGTCCTTGGTTCTGAACATATAACATGAACTCTTTGTACTATATGCATGATTCCCCCAAACCATGTGATGACAATGGATGCTACATGACACAACCTGACTGATAGTCAAAACTACAGAGTGTGATGAATCTCAGTGTTTTTACTATAGGTACAAAAATTTCACTATTACAGAAATGCAGTGGTTTACTTATAAGAAACACAAACTTGGGGGCTGGTGAGATAGCTCAAGCATTAGGAGCACTGGCTGCTGGTCCAGAGGATCCTGGTTCAATTCCCAGTACACACATGGAAGCTCACAACAGTTCCAGGGGTTACATCACCCTCCTTGGCTTCTGCAGACATGAAGCACACACTTGGGCACAGATATACATGAAGGCAAAATACTCCACCCAGAAAAATAAATCAATAAAAAATGAAAAACCAAAATGACTTTTTAATACTTTCCTATTGTCATTTCTTAGAATATAAGTATCAGATTCATTTATTTTTAAATTGTCTTATGTTAGAATTTGATTTTTTTTAAACTGCTATTTGAGCTGTTGTCTTAAATTGCACACAAAAAATTCATTATGTAAAATTTGGTTTGGAATTACAACAGAACTTTCTAAAATTTCTCAAATGGTCCTAAATCAATTTTGTCATTTTATACTATATATGTATATGAAACAGTATTAAAATTCATTTGCTTTCTTAACTTGAACAAGGGTGTGTGAGATAATGTTCTTGTACACTGTAAAGATTTACTGCTTGTATTTATAAAATTCTGATTGGCCAATAGGCAGGCAGGAAGTAGGTGGGGCAGACTAGGAGAACTCTGGGAAGAGAAAAGAGGGAGACACATTTGCCAACCAGACACAGAGGAAGCAAGGTGAGAATGCTGCAGTGAGAAAAGGTACCAAGCCACGTGATCAAACATAAATAGAATTATGGGTTAATTATGATATAAGAGCTAGTTAATAAACCTGAACTACTAGCCCAGCAGTTACTATAAAATTAAACCTCTGAATCAACTATTTGGGAAGAGTTTCTGGTGGAACACAGAAACTATGATTACAGGGGAGTATTTAGTGTTTGTTTATTTAAGAGGCAAAGGAATAGTAGGCTAGAGAGGACGACTCCAGCATATTGTTCTTGTTAACTGGGTACCACTGAGTATCATCTTCCTTATCCAGATGCTTTAGTCTCATGAGGAGGAATGTGGAAAAGTCCCTCTGACTTCCGTAGCCCTCCGATCCATGTCCTTCCCTTTTCTGTTCATTTCTCAGTAGGGTTTAGTCCCTTTTCCTGTCCACGAGCAGACACATTCTCTATGTTTCCTTTGTAAGACATCACATATGTGCAAATCTCCAGCAAAGTGTTGACTGTCTGTGGGCATAAGGTTCACAACCCAGCTGTCATTTCATCCAGGGCTCAAAGATAAACATGGGTCAGCAGCAGCAGAGCTGCCCATCAGGTCATCCTGCGGAGGAGCTGTTTGTCAGCTCAGCCTTGCCGTGTCTTCTGTAGGCTCTTTGGGAGCTGACACATCAGAGGTATTAGTTCACAGCTGAAACTTTCAGTCTAAAAGTCTCCTCCAAAAAGCACAAAAGCCTTTTGTGTGTGACATGTCACTCATGTGATCAATCTCCCTCATTAGTTTAATCTTTGATTTGAACAGTGATATTTTGGGCAGCGTGAATTGGTTGTGGATCTTTCTGCTGCTGTTCTGATTCCTCCTGCTTGGCTCTTTCTTGTAAGATTAGCAAAGCCATCCCAAATCAGATGCTAAACAATGCCAGGTAGCAATGTAGGCACCCAAGGTACCTCCTCATGCTCTCTGCTTACCTCTGACAAATTCTTCTGAATTCAGTTCTCACGTACTTTCTTTTGCACTTGGATCACTTCCTTCCTTTAAAACTGCCCAATAAGACACTCTCAAATAGATACCACTCCTAGCTTCTCCAACTGCTGCTCAGTCCCCAAAGATTTCTGGAATACAATTTACCAGCTGCCTTACCCACCTGCAGCCTCACTGATGAAGGCCTGGCAGACTCCCCTCCTCATGTCTGGCTCAGCCTGCCAACTCCTCGCCAGTCTCCCCATCCAACTTCTCCACCCTTGGCAAGCTTGGGCCAAACCTAGTCTGAGGTCACCCAATAGATTCAGAAATTCCTTAGCAAGTGGCCACAGCATTGGTCAGTAGAGCAAGAAGACTAGCACTCAGTCAGTAGGAGGGCTTTTGGAGACACAGAACCCTGTGGGCCCCCTTCTCATGCGTCTCTTAGTCATTTTCTTTTACCTTTCCATTGAATACGATGAGGTTTTCTACCCAATGGTGAAAACATTACTGTTGAATTTGCATTTCCTGTTTAACTTGTGATTTTAAAAAAAATAGAAGGAAAAGGAGCCCTGCAGATTTAACTATGGATAAAAATAGACAGGTCTTAAAGTTGTTAAGTGAACATAACGGGCTCTTTGTGATCTCGGGCTATCTGGAAGCTGGCATCTGTCACCACCCTCTGTCCCCATCCAGAAGTGAGGCAGTCAGAGCAAGGGTTCCATGCTTAATGGCACCTTGAGAGTAAATGCTCCCAGGTGCGATCAAACCTGCCACTCTCAACAGCTGTCACTTAGTGACTCCGTGTCCTGCCTCCTATCACCGCTCTTTGCATAAACAGGTCTGCAGCGATGGCAGGAGACCCTTGCAGGATGGCATGTGCATGCCCACCCAAGCATCCAGGCCCTCACCTGGCTTTGCTGTGTCCATTCCAGCACTCCTCCTCATTGGATGTGCCTGCTGTCACGCTTTCATCCTTGCAGATGGTGTAGGGCAATGCCGACCAGACCTTTTTTGAGAGCTTCAGTTTCTCTTTTATGTCTGTGACCTGATCAAGAAACCAAGGAGAGAATGTGAGAATCTTCTTCAGGCTTTGCATGCCTCCCTACATAGGCTGTAACAAAATGCAGGTGGTAGACTTGTGATATAAGAGGCATGAACTACCCAATGGAATGAAACCAGGCTAGAGGGATCACTGTTGGGAAGAGCTCTGATCTCCACTTCCCTCTACTTTCTCCCAGAGGAACGTTCAGGCTATTGGCTTCCTGATTTTCCTCTTCTCTGCCCTGTCCTTTGAATTCAAAACTAAGGAAGTGTCTTGCCTGGTTTGGGGTCATTCTATTGCAGAGCATTCCTACAGCAAATACCCTAAATACCGGCTGTAGAATACATTTCCTGGGTGCCAGATAAATGTTCCAAAACAATGCATGAAGAGGTAAAACACAATACTCAATGGACCATTTGTTTCTGGAAGAAATAAATGTTGTTGCTAGTTCAGCTGCTGATAACCTCTGCTTTAGCCTACTTGCTAGGCTCAAGTAGAATACATGTGGTTGGTAAACAGTAAACTCAATCTGCTTCAAAATTTCTAGTACTCTAGTATCCAAAGATGAAAGTCAATCTAAATATGAGCATTGCTGTAGCTCTGCAGGCTGTAGGAGCCTTTAGTATCAGTGTCTGAGGTGTTTCTGGCTTAGTATCTACTTATCCTTGTTGGGTAAAAAGGATTAGAGAAGGACTTGATGCAGTTTTGGCTCCTTCATGATCATGCAGGTTCTTTCATTTCATGCAGCCAGTGTCCTGATCATCTAGTCATTCTCTATGAACAGCCAGAAAATTGATAGATGGATAAAATGCATCAGTTACAGACTGCATTGGGTCCCCACACGTTAGCCCCAGAGAATGTATAGTAATTTTGAGATAGGGGTCTTTGCAGAGGTAAAGATGTCAGAGTGAGCCCATTTAGATAGACCCCAGTCAGGAAGGCTAGATGGAAGATAAGAACACAGAGAAGGGGAATGACACCGGGGAAGACAGCCATTTAAAGCTGCGCATCTGTCTCTTCTGACAGTCACAGGAGAAATCAATGCTGTAGACACTTTGAAAACAGACTTCTCACCTCTCTGGCTTTTAGTTAGACCCAGACTCAATGCTGTATGCAGCCAAAAGTCCATCTGTCACATGTGGCCCTCATCACATCTAGCCAGCAGCTTCCTTTGCCCCATCTTATTTCTATGCTTTTTGAGGTAAAAATAGACTTGGAAATTATCTCACCCTCAGTGGTTGGATATGATTACATGAACATTCATCTCAGTTTTTTTAAGTTAGGGAACTCAGGATGCTAAACTTATGAAAAAACAAAACAAGGGGCTGGAAAGATGGCTCAGAGGTTAAGAGTGCTGACTGCTCTTCTGGAGGTCCTGAGTTCAATTCCCAACAACCACATGTTGACTCAAAACCATCTATGATGAGATCTGGTACCCTCTTCTGTATGCTGTATACACAATAAATAATAAATAAATATTTAAAAAAATAAAAACAAAACAAAACACAAACCCCGATAAATCCAGGATAAGTTAGTGACATGTCTTCACATACGATGTTTGGTAAATGCGTACTAAGATACTGTCTTTAATGATCCCATCCTGTTATTAGTTCATAGACAGTATTACAAATGCTATATAATTAGGGGTGTTCTAAGAAGTTTATAATAATACATTATATATAATATACACAATTATTACATTATATATTGTTATGATAATTTATATGATAATATATCATATAATAATTCATATAATATCATAATAATGTGCGTCCTGTATCTCATAAGAGCTGCTGAAGTGAGCCATGGTACTGTCTCTAGCTGTGTGAGGAGCCCCTCGGGAGGATCAGGTGTGGCACTTCTTTGATTGTTCACTGTCCCACATTTTATAATCAGGGCATGTTCTCTCTGGCATTTTGGTAGGTGTACATTTTCATTGTATAACTCAAGGAGATAACAGCAAAGGAGCAGTGAGAAATGTAAATGCTGTTTTGACATTCTGCAGGAACACCAGGCAATTCACCCGCAGCTTGTGAAGGCGAGGCAGACAGCTGAACAAATGGACACTATTAGCCACTGGGCAAGAGCATGCCTGTGATTTTAAAGCATATGGAAATGACAGGAGATTATTTCCGGTTTCAGGGAAGTTTTTCAATTCTCACATTGTTTAGAAAATCTTATCTAATCCTGCTTGCTGTTTTGGTTTCTGAATTACAGATGTAAACGCTTTGCAAGAGCTCCAAACCTGAGCTTCCAGTCTTGTTTTCTTGGAACTTAAGGGCCCCAGCATGGTAAGCAAAGCGTTATGTTCCAAGTACTGCAAATGTGTCATGGATAGTCAGATCTACCTGACTGGTCACATAGCACAAACTCAGGGGAAACCGAGGTCTGGGGTCTTTCTACTAGCTTCCTTTCTTCCTTTGCATCACAGATGAGTTACTCTGGGATGCATCCTTCATCACACTGGTAAGTACCAGTGGCCCAACATTATATGAAAAATACCATCATTATAGCAGCATTAGCAATGGAGAATGAAGGGTGTTTGTTTGTTTTTCTATATTGTTGACATTCTGAAAATCTACTTGTTTTTCCATAGGAACTTGATCCAAACCTACACAGTTTGGGTTCACAGAGGAAACCCAAACCAACTTTGGTAGTTCTATAGTTTGTTTTGACAACTTGAATGACTACCTCAAGTCAAAAAACTCACCACACAGACAGCAAGGCCATAAGCAGAAGAACCACTAAAGCCAGAGATGTGTAAAACCACAGAATGAATAGGAAGAACATTCAGCCACTTTAATGTGATGGCTTCACTTAGAAAATAAGCTCGCCTCGAATATTAAACTTGAATTTTATAAAATTTCTGATTTAACTTCCAATTTCCAGCAGACACTAGGGATAGAGGAGAGGCTGAGAGAGCATAAATAAATGATCAGACACATCCAGTGAATGAGACATTATATAAGACAACTGACTTCAACTCCTCAAAAGAGCACAAGTAAATAAATAAATCAATAAAGGCAGGAAGGCTGCTCCACATGAAAAGAAACGCTGAAACACACTAACCAAATGTCACGTGGAAGACCTCGCCTGTCTCCATGTTAGATCTGGAGGCAGGCACCTGGCTGTGAGGGGGAGTTCTGAGATAATGGGGCACTTCTGAATATAGGACAGATGCTCATGGAGAATACTGAGCTACTATTAAGTTTCTCAAGTTAGTCATGATCATGTGGCTCTCAGGGATTCCCTTTTAGGAGGCTCCTGCTGAGATATTTAGGGATTAAAAATGTCCTTATGACTTTTACTTATTTGAAAAGAACAAACAAAACAAAAGCCTTCTGGCACTCTTGAGTCCACTAGGGGAGTATACTAATGCTGATTTTACTGATTTTCTTTATAGTCTCTTCAGAAGTATTTTAAAAAGTAAAATAATGATGAACACTGGAGTGAGGGGAGTCAGTCACAGAGCTGTTAGAAGTCCACCTACAAGTTACCAGTGTGGGTGACTGGTGCTAAACCGTTTCAGATTCAATTGTCACAATCCTAGTTTGCTGAACTGATGTTACCCTACCCTTTGCAAAACAGGAACACAGAGGTCTTGAGCAGCTAAAACACCTTGTCATATACTGGTAAAAGATAGAGATGAGACATAGGTTCAGATGAAGACTGAAGAGTTACTGGTAACTACTAGACTCACAGGTGTCAATGATGACAGTTCTGGATCCACAGCCTGTGGCACTGAAGGTGAAATTCCTGTGTATATCTCCGTGGCTGCAGGAATGGCTCACTATGCTCAGGATGAACACATAGGTGCTCTTGTTTCTACTTTTAGAATATAAAAATATAGGAGGAATTATGCTTTCCTAATATATCATGTAGAGCCAGGCCATCTTTGAGATGGAATGGAGAGTCTTCCACAGTAGGAAGGAGGGCACTGGGACAGTGCATGTGTGAGCCCATGCATATTAGATGAGATTCTGTAGTTTTCAACAATTTATTGAATAGAATAGTGAGATAAAAATGTCTTTTGAAGAGAAACTTGTGACTTTCTTTTAAATAACCAAAGCATATGAGAACAAGGAAATGGTTGATTGAACACGTTACTGATCCCTTCGTAATTAATTTGTCCTAAGATCCTTTTGGATGTCCCAAAGTATGCACAACACTAAGTCCTACATTACATTTGTTTACCCCTATCTGCATACTCATAAAGCTTAACTTGTAAATTACATATACTGAGAACTGATGATAACTAATCATAAAGTAGAACAGTTGCAGCAGGATATTGTGAGGTCATTGATAAAAGGAACTATATTTCTTTTTATTTAAAAATTTTTATTCTATAGGTATAAGTATTTTATCTGCATGTATTTCTGCATACCACATGCATATCTGCTTTCTGTGGAGGCCAGAAGAGGATGTCAGACCCTCTGGGATTGGAGTTACATAGAATGTTGTGAGCCACTGTGGGTTCTAGAAACTGAACCTAAGTCTTGGGAACAGTTGGTGCTCTTAACTGCTGACCACAGCCTTCTTCCTAAGAGCTTTAAATCTGACACTGTCATTGTATGGATTGTGCCATGTGATAGTTTTATATAGGTTTGAGTCATCTCACTATCAAACCAGGCTAAGTTTTATCTGTTCAAACACCCATGCTCCCCAAGCTTACACTTCATGCCTCTACAATACTATGATTACAAAACAATAAGAATTCCTTGTAAATTCTTATCCCCAGAAGTGTTTCCTTTGGGGAGTTCATAAAGCATACGTGAGTTCAGTAGGGATAATATATAACTTAGGCATGAAGAATTATAAGGACACAAAGTATCTATGATCCTAAACATTTTGGAGATGGAGGTATAAGACCAAAAATGTGGAGACTACCTGCCAGTAACCTAGGGACTTCCCATGGCTTATTTGTAGTTAATAATTTGGCAAGTAAAAAATCAGTAACATTTAGTGACTCAGTTTAATGAGACAGGAAGGAGGAGACAGTTTTCTGTCAACACATTGGTGGAATAAGAAAAAGATGTTTGCTGCCAGCATCTCTTCATTAAGCACTTACACCTCTTCACAGGTCAGATTTTATGCTAGACTGAAAACATGAAGATGACCTGTACATCATGACTGCCCTTGAAAGATAGTAGTGGTGGGTATGAACAGATCTGCAGTTATCACAGTCATGAGGAAGTAAAAGTCTGTGTGAGTCTTGATACCAATATATCTAGAAGGTTTTCTGGGGGATATTACATATATGTCTCCTAAACAAGTGAGGCTGTGCTGATATTTTTTCTCTGTGACTGTTGAATTCCATCATGGGAACTATTAAGAAGCAGGAAAATTAGTAATTCTATCCAGACGGTTTAAAGACACAACCCTTCCTCTTGGGGTTTTATTCCTATGATGGTTTTACCCATGCAGAACAGCTACTTCCAGCCTCTGCTCTGGACTTCAGCTACATTTACTAAATAACAGCTGAGTGTTCATGGCTCCCAGGGAACATCTGTCCCACAGCCCAAGACTCTGCAAACAGCACTTACTATGTATCGGGTGCTTAATAAATATTTGTTGAGTGAATGCACACATGAACAGCATTGTCAGTTATCTGCTGAGGGAAGTAGGATTTTTAAATCTATTGATTATCTGCCAGCTATCGCTATCTGGACTTTCCTTTGGAGAGTGAGAAAGACATGGGCAAATTCAGCCAGGCCTTCAGAAAAAAACCTTATTTTCTTGACTTGATTATGAGCAGAGCACGAAGGGATCTCACATGATCCCTTCAATCCCGTAATCAGGACAGCAGGCTCCCGTTAGTGCTGCTAACGGGATGTCATTCCACATGTGATTTATGTCTGGTATTGAGGGAAAATCTCAGGAACCTTGGCAATTTAAGTAAAAATAAATGACTTCCATCTTAAATAGTCCTTAGAATTCTGAGTAGCACCCAGGTAGCTTTTTTTTTTTTTTTTTTTTTTTTTTGGTTTTCTAAGCAAGACATCTGCAACGTTCTCCTTTGGGGTTGCCCTTGAACCTTATCATTTCCTTGTCTCCAGTGTGGATTACTTGATGGTGCAGATTTGATTTTCTTTTCAGGAGATTTACTCATGGCCATTTGGCCAGTCACCAAGACCCTGAGTCTGTTTACCCAGAACTCCTTCCTTCATATGGATCTTTTCGAGGCAGCCACTGTGAGACGGCCACCTGCTGTCCCACATCAACCACCCTGGGGTGGAGTGTATTTTCCTAGCTACCTGTTCCATGCACTTAGCCCCATTTCCTGTTTACTTATGACTTCAGTGTGATTTCAGTGTGCTTACTTCATCTGTATAAAAACATAATGTGATCAGATGTAAATAATATATACCATATCTTTAGAAAAAGTAGTTGATTAATATTTAAAGGGCTATACACTAAATAATACATAATGAGGGGGAAAACAATGTAAATATTTTATAGGCTGAAGGTCATTTTGTTTGCTTTGGAAAATTGTTTAAAGAGACAAGGTCTGGGCACTTTTTTACTTCGGTAAATTAACAAAAATTAGTCTATTTGGCCATCTTTACAGCCTAAGAATTTGCTAATCCAGTCCTGGAGACAGTAATCTTGTCAGGATTTACATTAAAAGAAGAATTAGCTTCTTATACAGTCCTTGTTTTCCATCAGCCATGAAGCATGCCTCAGGAACCACGTCATGTCAGCCCCCCTTGGTGAGGAAAGAAGGTTTGGGAACATATCTGTTCTCAACTTCTCTCATCCACTTGAAAACACATGGAGTCAAGAGTATTTCAATTTCCTAAATTACAGAGGGAATACTAACTTTTTCCAACATGTCCAAGTATCTATGAGTAAGATACTCTTAGGTAGAAATTACAATTTACAAATGCTGTGGAGTCCAGTGAAGAAGCATGCTTATATTTATTCTACTTACCTTAGAGAGCCTGGGCTCAAGTTCATGTCTTCTAATTATTATTCCAAGCATCTTATTCACAATACATCTGTTTTCAACTTTTTAATTTTGTTTTTTAGAGTATATGAAATCCTTTGGCTTTGTTTCTCTGTGTCTCAGAGTGTCTCTGCCTGTCCCATAGTGTTTAAGTTTTATAACGTTCTATAGAGAAATAGTTTGCACCATGTTTTCTCTCAGGAAACTTTCAAATAAGTCTTGAGGGTGACAGCAGGGACCATATTGAAACAAGTCTGTCAGTAAACCTAAAGCAGATTTTTGTACATATAACATACCCAGCAATCTACTGTGTCATCAAGTCACAATGTAACTTAAAAACAACCTCACGTCCTGGGCTTTGCCATGCACTCCCAGGGAACTTAGACATAGCGTCTGGTCTATTGCCATGTGACATATTTTCTCTCCTGTGGCATGGCTCTTGTAGCATTGCTCCCTAAGGAGACAAACACTCATGCATTTTGTGGGGAAAATAGGAAGGATAAAAACCCAGTAGGAAGCAAGAGAAGCTTTGAAGGTTCAAAAAGACAATGCTTAGTTCCTCTGAGTTTCTCAGGGGATGGAGAATTGGAAGAAAAGTCTAAAGAGTGAATTATCCCCTCTAGCTTCTGGTTTGGAGTTTTTTAGCTGAATGATCATGCTCTATGAAGGGCATGACCTCAAGAAGACAGAAGGAATCTTCGCCAGGCAAAATATCGGTCCTCAAAGTGAATTAAATATTGGCAACATCACAGATAGCTTCCTGTGCTGTTCAGGTCATTTTGTGTGTGTGTGTGTGTGTGTGTGTGTGTGTGTGTGTGTGTGTGTGTGTGCATGTGGATTAAAGAGAAGACAGAACACTTTACATTTGTACTTAATGTTCTGATTGTGCCTCATTGCCTGTGATCTTATATTTGAGTCAAGAAAGTAGGGAAAGGGTGCCCATGTCCTTGAGAAAGGCGTAGTCTGCCATTGAGCTAATAGCAATTGAATTCAATAGTCAAGAGAAACGAGAAGGCATTTAGTTCCCAGAAACTCAGACAAAATCAAAGAATCGCTTTGCCCAGTAAGCATCTCAATTACAGCGTTATTTGCTTTTTAAGATTAAAAATTATGAATGGCATTAAGGAGTGCTTTTGAAAGCTGGAATTCTGCAGCTCAGCAGAGCTCCTGTGTTCCAAAGCTTGTAGAGAATTCACAATTTAAGGTTTGCCTAGATTGCATTGAAATGTTTACTATGCCATATACTAATGTCTAATGAGGACTTGGGATTTGCTGTATGATTTAAAGCACATCTGTTCCCTTCTCTGGAACGTTCTGGGAGTCTTCATGGACATCCTGACTACAGACAGAGATGCAGCCCTTCTGTGATTGGCATTGCTGAGGTCCCAGATCCCCTGCGGCTCTCTCCACCCTGACAATTTCCCATCCACCCTCTCTTCCTCTGATTTTTGGTCTAACTTGTCTTTGTTCTCTCATGCTCTGCTTGGACAACATGTCTGTTCTTGGGTGACTCTGCCCTCACTCATTTTGTAGATGTTAGTTTGGCTGCATAGACACAGACATCTCCAAGGAGCGGCCATGATCTGTGAATTGTGACAAGAGCTGATTCTAAATTAGGTTATTAGAGATGCAGTCTTCATCAAGTAGGGCAGGGCGATCTCAGGTACAGCTGAACACAAAAAGAATAAACTCAATATTTTAAACAATTTTTTGAAGCACATGAATCAGGTTAGGTATCTAAGCTAAGCTCTGCTCTGTCCTGTAATGACAGAAAGACAACCTTAGGAGGTTCTTTGTGGTTCAAAAAATTGCCTTTCTTTGTTTCCCATTGTAGTCAAAAGAATCATGACAGTGAAGTGGCACTTTGAATATGATCAATCTAGGGATTAATTAGAAAGCTGCCAATTTTGTCAATATATAGAAAGCTCAAATGTTTTGGGCATTTGTCTTGCTAAAAATTTTTGCTTTGTTGCCAGCTAGCTCTTCTGAGCTACCCCTTCAGAGGAACTTTTGTGCCATCCAAGATATTTAAACAGGCCCAATTTTTACTTCTGTGTGTGACAGACATAAAAATGGTTCTACTAAGCACATAGCCTTCAGAAGTTACTCTTAAAATATGAAATTTCATTTTTAGGAAATGAAACCTAGGAAATCACATGTGTGTCTGCTAATTGAAAAAGAAGGGAAGTGCCAGGGAGACTGTTGAGATGATATAGCGCTTGGGTGGGAGCAGGAGGGCCTGGGTTTGCCTCCCAGGACCCATGTAAAATGCCAGCTGTGGTGCTACACTTGAAATCTCAGTGCCATTGAAGTGGAGACAGGGAAATCCTGGGATGTACTGGTCAGCAAATCCAACTTAATTGGAGAGTTCTAAGATAGTGGAGATACTCTGTTTTAAGCGAAATGCTTGGTATTCCTGGGAAAACATATGCGATTGTCCTCTGGCCCCATATGGATCCCTCACATGTGCACCCACATATATAAACACTCACAATTGTCCTTTGGCCTCATAATACACCTACAGGTGCACCTACATATATATGAACTAGCACGTGTGCGGGGACACACACACACAATGGGGTAGGGGAGGACTCATGAAGTATTTAACTTCATGTTTGGGCACCTCTCAGAATTTGTTATTTAGTTCTGGATAACTGGGGCTTTATTCTTTCATGAAACATTCAAATATTCAAAATAGAGTAGATGTGTATTCTACTCTATTTCTCTGAAGTGGCAGCAGGTACCTGGAAATTAACAGAAAACAAGAAATATCTTTTGCTTCAACTGAGCATGGTGTCGCTTCCCCACTAAGCTTATTGAAACCTAGTTCTACCCAACAGCAGGAGTTCACAAAGATGAACACTCTGGGGCAAGCCATTTAGATGCAACACTGAGGAACATTCACTAGATCATAGGTGCAAATCAGATTTATCTGTATTCTAAAGCCATTTAGGGTAGACGCGGACTGTCCTAAATCTTTTATGGAGTAGGCAATAAAAAGCACATAAATCTTTTGAGATGCATGGGATCTGATTTATTTCTAACTGTGTAGACTGGTACTATGTAGAGTATAATAAATGCTACTTTGCGTCAATTGTTTCATATTTGTGATACAACATAAGGTTTGTATCCTTTTCCCTGTATGGGTTGAGCTGAGAATTCGTTGAGTTTAATTATCAATTCCAGGCTTAATGGAATTCTAAAAACAGTGAAACACACACACACACACACATACACACACACACACACACACACACACACACACACACACACACACACGAGTGGAAATTACAGCTTTCACTCAAACACAAGGTTTTGCTATGGGGGAAAGGACGGAATGAATTAGAAGATGGTTCTCTCTGTGGGTCTCATCCTACCTGCCTTATGAAACTCTCCTCAACTCCCAGTGCTACTGAGGCTCTTTGCAGAGAATGCATTCACAGGGTCCCTCTGCCCTTTCTCCACTCCAACAATTAGTGGCCTCCCTGTGACAGGCCATTGCTGTGTTTGTTCAGTACATTCCAGGAAATGTATGTCCCATCTGCCAGTGCAAGGTCTGGCTTACGTGCTCAGGAAAGTGTATGTATGAAAGAACAAAAGAGTGAGTGGATGAATGAATGAATGAATGAAAGAAACTGAATAGGCAGAAGAAAGCATTTAGATTCTGAAACTCCAAATGAAATTGTAGGTGTGGGTGGTGGCAAATACCTATAATCCTAGCATTTGGGAGCCGAAGGCCAGGATAGACTTGGATTACCACTGGAAGGAGCATCTCCCTTGTGGATCTCCCTATTTCATGGACAAATAATTGCTTGGGGTCTATGAGTAATCACTTCAACCACCCCCTCCCATATACATCTGTTTAGAATATACAATGTCCCTGGCATTTTAAGTTTCTTGACATGCAGAAATAGACAAATCATAGACCAAGAAACTTAGTACGCTGTGGAGCATATATATAAACATCAAGTGGCCTCTGTGTTTAAGGCATGGACCATGTGAAAAGAAGACATGATACTGTATTATAAGGGAGGGGGTAGGAAGAGGTAGCAGCTAATTTAGATCTTGAGGAAAGAGGGGTGTCTATGGGCAGAAGACCTGAATTGTTTGTGTCAGGGGAGCCCACAGCAGAGAAAGCTCATAGATGAGAAGTGTCTTCTACAGGGAAGAAAATCCAAGTAGGAACTGTGACTTTGGCAAAATCACATAAGCTCACTAGAAACTGGTTTCCAAGTGGACGTCAGTTCCTCCCTTCTGTTAACACTCCTTCCCACAGATTCAATAAAGTTTAGCAAGTGAATATATTGCTAGGGTACTTGGGACTGGAAGTTCTTAATGAGGAGACACATCACCACAGGGACAGATGGCATAGGGTGACTCAACAGCACTCTTTCTTGGAAATTAAGCTTTTACCCCTGTGAGGTAAATTACCTGTTCCTGGGAGCCATCTGGTACCTTAAAGATCCAATTTACCCCATGGGGCACCAACCAGGGTATACCATCTACACTTAATATGATCAGATCCAAGAGACACATGAGCACTTGACCTTCACCTTTGCATGGAAGCAGGCAAAGGTGCTAAAGATAAATGCCATGGGTACACTTTGTCTCTTACAAGATCCACAGATGTAAGCCATCCATCTTCATAGCTCAGTGTGAGAGAAACCACCCCGAAAACTAGATAAACAACCATTTTAAACAAGGAAAGAAAAATTTAAGATAGTAACAATCACTAGATATAAAATGAGAACCACAATGTCACAGACATCTGTAATGTACAAATTTCAAGCTGCTACAATGAGAACAGTAAATTGAAAGAACAATACTCAACTTCATCTGGAATAACAGGAATGCCAGGATTGCCCAAACAATTTTCCTCAACAAAAGAACCGCAGGAGACATCACCATTCCCAAATTCAAGTCATACTATAGAGCTACAGTAATAAAAACAGCCTGGTACTGGCATAAAAACAGACTTGTGGATCAATGGAATCTAATTGAGGATCCAGACATTAACCCAAAAACCAATGAACACCGAATCTTTGACAAAGAGGCCCAAAATACTCAGAGGAAAAAAGATAGTATATTTAACAAATGGTGTTGGCATAGCTGGTTGGTAGTGTGTAGAAAAATGTAAATAGATCCAAGCCTGTCACCTTGCACAAAACTCAAATTCAAGCGGATCAAAGACCTTAACATAAACCCAGCCACTCTGAACTTGATAGAAAAGAAAGTGGGAAATATCCTCCAACGAATTGGTACAGGTGACCACTTCCTAAATATAGCACCAGTAGCATAGACACTAAGAACAAAAATCAATAAGTGGGACCTCCTGAAACTGAGAAGCTTTTGTAAAGTCAAGGACACTCTCAATAGAACAAAACAACAGCCTACAGAATGGGAAAAGATTTTCATCAACCCTACAAGAGAATTCAAGAAAGTAGAGCCCAAAACCATGAATAACCCAATCAAAAAAATGGGGATCAGAACTAAAAAGGGAATTCTCAGCAGAAGAATTACGAATGGCTGAAAGGCACTTGAAAAAATGTTCAACATCTTTAGCCATCAGAGAAATGCAAATCAAAACAACTTTGGGATACCACCTGGCACCTGTCAGATTGGCTAAGGTAAAAGACATAGAGGACAGCCTATGCTGGAGAGGTTGCAGAGCAAGGGGAACACTCCTCCATTGTTGGTGGGAGTGTAAGTTTGTTCAGCCACTCTGGAATGCAGTATGGTGGTTTCTCAGAAAACTGGGAATCAATCTCCCCAAGGATCCAGCGATACCACTTCTGGGTGTGTACCCTAAAGACGCACATTCACACTCCAAAGGCATTAGCTCAACTATGTTCATAGCAGCATTATTTGTAATAGCAAGAACCTAGAAACAACCTAAGTGCCCCTCAACTGAAGAATGGATTAACAAACTGGCACATCTACACAATGGAGTACTACTCAGCAGTAAGAAAAAATGATATCCTAAAATTTGCAGGCAAATGGATGGATTTGGAGAATATCCTCCTGAGCGAGGTATCACAAACCCAGAAAGATAAGCAGGGATGTACTCACTTATTAGTGGACTCTCAACAAAAAAGCAAAAAGCAAAGCATGTCCAAGCTGCAAACCACAACCTCTGAACAGCTTGCGGTCTGAAACACCTTGGAGTGGCACCTTGGATCCCACTCCCTCCAGAGGAACACCTGACTCAGTCTTGATGTTGGGGTGAGGAAAGTGGATCTGCCTGGAGTGGATGCTGAATTGAGCCACCTTGGGACCTTGGTACCTTGGTACCTCCTGCCCTTGCTGGGGAGGAGATGGGGAGATGTGGAGAAGACAGAGTGACCTGAGGGGGTGGGAAGGGGAAGGGACCTTGAATAAGAATATACATGGATAGGAAATGTGACTTTATTCATAATAAAAAAAATGATTCTTTTGTGCACATGTAGCATAAAAAGGCACTTTTGTATTTGGGAATTTGTCTTCTGATGGGGTATGCTGAACAAGGGTATAAACTGACTTAACATATAAAATAAATTCTATTTGTTTATGTTGAAAGAAAAATGTTGATAAATTGAGATTATCTCTAAATACTTCCTTGTTAAGCAGCAGAATCATGAAGTGTATGACATTTCCATTAACAAATCCACTTAATAAATGTTTTATATATAAAGTTACTCCAGGAGTACAAACTGATTTGGGGAGAGACTATTAAAACATCATTAAAGCTGAAAAATAATAACATAGTTTTAGAAATGCTCAAAATTGAAAAAAGTATTAAGATGAGAGTAATATCTTAGTATAAATGGAAAATAATTACAGAAGTACTTTTTAAAGCAAAATTGATAAATACTCAGGCTATTTTCCTGGGGGAAAAAAGAGTATGCTTGGAGATAGAAATGAAGGTATGGGCTTTTAACTCAGGCACTTGAAAAGCAGAGGCAGAAGGTTCTCCAAGTTTGAGGCTAGCCTGCTCCCATACAGCCAGAAAGGGCTCCATGGTGATATCTTGTTGGAATAAAGATTATATATGGATAAATGACTGGGTGGGTGGGTGGATGGATGGACAGACAGAAGGATAGAGGACAGACAAGTGTATATATTTTATTTAATGTGACAAATCTTAAGTATTGTGGCTTCATGGGACATTATTCTTTTCGGCACTAAGTCTCTGAAATCTGCCTGCATTGTAAAGTTATAGGCAATCTTACTTGGTCTAAGATATCTCCAATGGGCAGCAGTTAGAAGAGACTGGTGATTGTTATACTGGATGGCCACAGCACCCTAGTGAGCTGTCTGTAATGCGTTAGCAAATCACAGAATTAAAGCTGGGCTGCAGTGGAAACATCAATGGGATCCAGCATACTTCTAGGATGGTTTCTATTTACATAAATGGGAACATGTTGGATTCAGATTTGTGACATCTGTCACTATTTTGCCTACAGACAGATTGTTTTGGTTTGCATATGCTTGTTTTTTATTGAAATATAACAATCATTACTAAAAGACATAGGTCATAGCTTGGTGAACTCCCAGCAAGATGCTCATGTGATAAGCCATCAGGCACATGGAAGTTCTTTCTTAAAAATAGAATTTTTTTTTTTGCTTTCCAAGACACAGTTTCTATCTGTAGTCCTGAGTCCTGGCTGTCCTGGAATTCATTCCATAGGCCAGGTTGGGCCTTGAACTCAGAAATTCACCTGCCTCTGCCTTCCAAGTGCTGGGAGTAAAGGTGTGTACCACTGTTTCTCAGCCCTTAAACACAAAGTTCTAAAATTGTGTTTTATTTGTAATTCTTTCTGTCTCTCTGTCTTTCTGTGTCTGTCTCTGTCTTTCTCTCTGAGGTGGGGAAAGATGTCAGCATAGGCTGGGGCGGGGGCAGCATCAGATGCCTTGGAACTGAAGTAACAGATGGCTGTAAGCTGTCTGAAGGAGTGCTGGGGATATAAAAGCATCAAGTAGTCATAACCCTGGGAGTTCTTATATAGAAAAATCTGTTTTAAAAGTTGTTCAATCTCTTTTTGTCTTAATAATTCCGCTAAGGAGCAGTTTCTCATCAAGTCACTGTAATTGAGGATTATAGGTAAGTGCATGTTGTCTCCAGCATGCACACACACAGATTTAAAGTAAAAAGACTGTCACAAACTTGATACAAAAGATTGCTCCAAACAGCCTGACAGCTCACCTTTTTTCAATTCAACCTAACCTAATATTCTTTTAGGCTTTTAAAAATTATATTCACCATGTCCACCAGATGACAGTGTTGTTCAATCTTTGTACACCTTACCCCCCCATCTCACACACACACACACACACACACACACACACACACACACTTCTGCCCAGCCTTGTCCCAGGGAATAAAACTGTAGATTGTTCCGCTGCGTATTAAACTGACAACCCTGTTATTTTAAACTTGAAACTGACAGGCTGTTATTTTAATGAGGTCTGCCAGAGCCAAGGTTAACCAAAGCTTTATTTCCCTACAAAATGTTAAGGCCACAGTTCTAAAAGGGGGCTGTGAAGTTTTATGTTATTGATACTTGCTGCGACCATACAAGCTTTAGGATATTTTTACGAGTAAAGCTACAGGACGAATATAGACATATGTTTATATAGCGAGCCGGATTAGGCATTACAGCCAGCTCACATTTCTCCCAACAGGTCTTTTTATTTTAAGTTATATTTTGTCAGAAGAAGAAGAAGAAGAAGAAGAAGAAGAAGAAGAAGAAGAAGAAGAAGAAGAAGAAGAAGAAGAAGAAGAAGAAGAAACAACCACTCTTCTTTACAGTTATACATTTTTGGTCTGTTTTGAAGCCCAAGTGTATATTTTTAGCACATTGACTTTCTAACTTAATGAGTCAAAGGAAAATTTGCAGCTTATTTCAATTTCATTAATATTCCAAATGAAATCAAGGGTAGTATTTGATTATTTCTGTGAAAGAAGCTTAGAACTGGAGTGGCAAAACTAAGCTCAAATTTTCTCTTATAATGGGCGATGTACAGAGCATGATTGTTAATGGCACTATAATTTATTTCCTTTCCCTGGAAATGGCTTTTTAGGTTGATCAAGAAAGTATTTAAAATCAGTTTCTAACTGTGACACTATTAAAAGCATTAGAAGCCACCTTGCCCCATGTGATTTTGCTAACGTTTTACTCCATGTCTTTAAACGTGCTTCAAAAATAATTTAAAAATATTTAACCAGCCTTCTGGTTAAAAATTATAAATGTACATCCTGCACATACTCAGTTCAGTCTGCCTTTACAGAATTTCCTTGGAATGCATGTGGCCATCACTGACCCTTGTCATTGACCAGAGATCTGTCCACTAGGAAACTCTATATGCTTAGACACATGTTTAATTTCCAAAATGAGCCTCAAATAAATGAGTTTCATGTGTTGCCAATGCTACTGAATTCAACAAACACTTCCTGCTATATGCCTTAGGTAGGAGAAGCTGTGGCTGGTGTTTACAAAACCTAGTTGTCCTGGGGACAGCAACATAATTTGTGGGGCCAACTGCAAGTGAAAGTGTGGGCTTCTTATATAATTGTGTTTAGAGTTTCAACAGGCCAGCGTTGGCAAGGTGGCTCAGCAGAGGTAGACACTGGTATCACTCCCTGAGGATGATCCTAGAGCCACATAAAGGTGGAAGGCTAAAACTGACTCCATAAAGTTGTCTTCTGATGTCCATATGCAAGCCTTAGCAGTGCATTCTCCATCACATACAGAGACGCGTGCATATACACATACACACATCAACTTGTACACACACACACACACACACACATATACACACACACATACAGGGACACTAATAATATAGTAAAATATAGTGTAGACATGCCAATCAATCAGTCCTGAGAGCTTTCAGGGTGGAGCCTGGTGTACCTGTCTGGGTTGCGTGGTCACAGAGGCCTTGTTTTTCTCCAGCTTGTTATAATATAGCTGGGTCTCTGAGGTACCTGGCACAGATTCTGCTAACATGGTGATAGCAGCAGTGACAGCCAGCACACCTGTCAGATACCAAATGATCTCTGATGTACACAGAAATGCTGAAAGAACTTATCTGTGTCTCTACTTTGCACATGAGATAACTGGACATCACAGGTATGTGGTGACATTTTGGTTTAGTGCCACTTCAGCAAGCACTTGCTATGTGCCAGGTACCTTGTTAAATGCTTCAGTCTTATCTCATTGTCAATCATTACAACTGCAAAGAAATCATGAGGAGTGGTGTCACCCAGCCTTGGACACATGGTACACATTACAGAGTTTGGATGTGAGCAGGCATGGGGTATCAGAATCTACAGCTCGATTCCAGCAACAGAGCAGGGAACTGGAATGTGATGCTGCATTGCATAGCCCTGGGACCTATGAGCAGGGATTATTCCTTTCCAAAAGGATGGAACATACACTGGGGGTTGGGTGGGAGGTGCCAGGTATTCTGGAAACCTTTGTGTCTCTCCAAGATAATTTGCTACACTTTCCCTGACATGGGGTCTAGTAGTTCTGCAAACAAGTCCTTAATCTTTGAATTTTTTCTATCATATGATTAGTTACTCATCATTTCTAACAATATGCTTCATTAGAAAGCTCTAAACAAATAAAAGACTACACAGTTTAAAGACTACACAACACATTCTCCCCTCATGGTCCAGAATCAGAAAGAAAAGTGCTATTTGCCCAGCCATTCTTCTGGGTTCTCTCACAACAATGGGTTATATTGTACTTCAGATCCATTATCTATCTATCTATTTATCTATCTATCTATCTATCTATCTATCTATCTATCTATCTATCTGCCTGTCTATCTATCTACCTAACCATCCATCATCTATATATCTATTCATCTATCATTTTATTTCTTGTATTCTTTCTCTTTACATTTTTATTTTTTGAAATTGTCTTATGGCTTTTTTTTTCTTTTTTTTTAAAAAAAACATTACTATCTCTTAACCATCAACAACAATAATAATTCTCTGTTTTCTCATTCTACACTGAGAACATTGGAAATGCCTGCCAGACCCTTTCTAAAGCATTCTAAGATGGAAGTTCTAAAAGTTCCTCCTTGCTTTGAAAATGGAAAATGTGTTCCTCTTCTGGATTTTTAATTCATAAACAGCACAGACCATCTTCTCTCCAGGGCTTCCATGACAGAAGAATAAAGCTTTCCCTTAGGTGTAGACAAAGGTTGGGAATCTGGCCCCTCATATTTAATGGACTGTATCTAACAAAATCACATTAGAAATCCTCTCCTTGAGACAATTTCTCTTATAAAATAAAAAGTAGTAAAGAAAACAAAACTTTACTACCCACAGGGACCTGATCAAGCTCTGCATCTCTCTATTACACTGTACTTGGGGATAAGGTTGAGAATTCAGGCAATAAATCTGATCTAGCCAAATCCCAAGCACTTGAAAAAAATCACCTTTTCATTGCAGATAAGTGTAAAAACAGTACTGCAAGCACACTGGAAGCCTAGAGAGAAAACACAGGGGCTGCTGCTAATAGATTTGGTAGCTAAGCCAAGGCACTTTGAGGATCACCGCCATCACTCTGGTACAAGACCTCAGCACAGGAGCACAGCATGCAAATAATTAGAGTTGTGATCGTGTCTTGTTAGCCTTGATCTTTAATTGTTTATCTGGTCAGAAGAGTCATGCATTATTCCTGATAGCTTCAAAAGAGTCGGATGTGGTTGTCAACAGGGACTGCTCTAACCACAGTTAGATTTTCCTTGGGTATATATGAACATTCCCAATCCGATAACTGGTTCTTGCCATCAAGAACTATTTTTGAACTTTTATAATATTCTATGGTGGTTCAGAAGTCACCAATTCCAACATGTTTCATTCTTTTTATTCATTTTAATGTGGATAAAAGGAGAGCTAGTTTTTAAAGATAGTTTTTATTTTCTTATTTTTCCAAATTATTTTTTATATGGCAAGCAAGCTATCACCATCTTTTATCAAAGTCACAGCCATTAAAACAAGGCTACCTATATCTGTAGCTTGAAGGGAGAGCTTTCCTTTAGTCATGAAACACTGGGGAATGTTTGGCCTCTGATTTCTCATGAATTAAGAGTTCATAAATATTACAAACTTGTCTTTTAAAATAAAAAAATTTACAATTCCCACTTTTTCTTGATCAAATGGCTAGGATATGTATGGTGTGAGCCTGTAATCTTAGTCCTGGGATCCTGAGGTAGAGGACCAAATGTTTGTGGCTAAGCTGGGCTCTGTAGAAAGATCCTCTTAAACAAAGAGGGGCTCAGCCATTGTTTTTAGGTGGTTCTTTTTCTATGCAAGGCAGTGGTGGTGTGCAGTAGGATTATGTTGTTACATTGTAAATAATTGTCCCACCTACTGGTTTAATAAAATGCTGATTGGCTGGAGACAGACAGAAGTGTGGTCGAGGCTACCAGACTAAGAAAACTTGGAACAGGAAGAAAAGCCAGAGACAGTAGAGAGATGCCAGTAGATGCAGAGGAAAGAAGTCAAAATGCTGCTGAGAAAAGGTAGCAAGCTGCATGGCTGAACAAGATAAGATTCATGGGTTAGTTTAAGACAAGAGCTTGCTAGCAATATGCCTGGGCGCTAGGCTGATCAGCATAAAATTAATACAAGACTTTGTGTGATTATTTGGGACTGCTAGTCCAGGATCTTGGGGTAAGTCCAGGCCAGAAATTTTTTACTACAGTGAGGTTTTCAAAAGATAAACAGAAGTGGGTGTTACTTATGAAATGTTACATAATGGGGCAACATCATTGAGTCACCCTTCCCCATTATATACGGCCAAGAAGAAAGCCTAAACTTTAGAAGAGTTAGAATTTTCTTGGAGTAGCATGACAGCGTTTGCAACTTGACTGTTTAACAGTCTCTAAGAACAGGAAGGGTTTCTTTAAACCGAACCAAAAAGAGGTTTGGGGTGGAGAATATGGAGAACACTGGGAAATTACAGAAACTACACAGTGACTTTTGATGCTAAGAATCCTTTACCAATCGAATGATCAGGATGTGATGGCATTAGGGTCCCCAGTGACTACTGGGAATCTTCATTTCCAGTAAGTAGTCCCTCACAATTAACACACACAACTCTAATACCCAGGAAAGGCGCCAGTAGAAACCCACAGGAGAGGCAGGGGGCAAGGTGATCTCCCAGGGCACATTCAGGCTGCAACTTTAACACTGTTCTTTTACTGAAAGAGAATTTAACATTTCAAATGTAATCTAGTTTCTTATGCCCATCTTTTTATTTCTTTTATGTCCTCAAGACAGGTTGTCATGATGAATGAGTCCCATTGAAATGAATTTTTAGAAGTCTTTATTTTCTTAATTTATTTTTTTCTGACATACTATATATTGCCATAACTTTGGCCAATGTCTATCACCTTTTAGAACAATGGGAATGGCTACATGGCTGTGTTCAGGCATTTTGTTAATTAACCCCACTAAGCATTGTTCTATGTGAGGTACTTATATCAGGCATTAAAGCTATGGAGATGAAAAGCACATTGTTTCTACTTTCAAGGAGTCCCCCCCCCTGCCGTGGGGGAGGTATATACAGCAATACGGTGGCACAATCAATTAAGGCAGCTAAGAACTGGGGAGAGGGGATAGAAGTTGTGCACAGAGGTGCCACAGCTGTTATTTTTTTTTCCAAACAGGCATCACTGGCTTTTGCTTGAAGCCACTTAAAATTAGAGGAAATGGGAAAAGATAAAGGTATTCACCTCACAGGAAGGTAGGAAGGTACAGAAAGAGACCATTGTAGTGTCAAAGGGTTACAACCACATCCCTAGAAAACCAATTAATTTCTAGAGAAGGAGCAAGACTGAGGTGGCATCTTTGAGGTCTGGGCACATTCTGTTGTCTGAAAACTTAATGGGTACCTTTTATTATAGGATTATAGACATGTGTGCTCATACTGTGTCTTACAGGCCATGCAAATAGCTCCTGGTAGGTGAGAACCATTAAGTATCTAAGAGCTAAGTATCCTGTGTCCACAGAACAGCTCAGGGTTTATGGGAAGCTCATTAAGGGGTGCCATTTAAGCTGGATCTTGAATGAGCTGCTCTGTGCTGGGAGAATGAAGTGGGGCTCATAATGAAGGTAGAATTTTAGTTCAGTTTTGAAGAACCAGCTAGGAATAAGTGTGTATTGGAAGAATGGATGAGTCAAGGGCATTCCAACAGGGTGAACTTCACATTCAAAGTCTCATGTGGATAGAGCGCACTCTCAGGGTTGAAAAGTATTTTGCAGTAATTGACAATCTACTTCTAGATTTGAGAAGTAGTCATTTCTAGAGAAGTAGGTAGATCCCAGCAGATCCAGTAAGATTTAATACCCTATAGTGAGCAAGGAAGCCTTTTGTTAAAGGTTAGAGAAAAGCCCGGGTTGGGAGTAAGAGAATAGTTTCTGGAAATCCAAGCCAGTTAGGCAGTGGCCTGGCTGATGGTGATGGGCAGGTTGGTGTACAGTGTGGGCGTGGCCTGGCTGATGGTGATGGGCAGGTAGGTGTACAGTGTGGGCGTGGCCTGGCTGATGGTGATGGGCAGGTAGGTGTACAGTGTGGGCGTGGCCTGGCTGATGGTGATGGGCAGGTAGGTGTACAGTGTGGGCGTGGCCTGGCTGATGGTGATGGGCAGGTTGGTGTACAGTGTGGGCGTGGCCTGGCTGATGGTGATGGGCAGGTAGGTGTACAGTGTGGGCGTGGCCTGGCTGATGGTGATGGGCAGGTTGGTGTACAGTGTGGGCGTGGTCTGGCTGATGGTGATGGGCAGATAGGTGTACAGTGTGGGCATGGTCTACTTGATGGTGATGGGCAGGTAGGTGTACAGTGTGGGCATGGTCTACCTGATGGTGATGGGCAGGTAGGTGTACAGTGTGGGCATGGTCTGGCTGATGGTGATGGGCAGGTAGGTGTACAGTGTGGGCGTGGCCTGGCTGATGGTGATGGGCAGGTTGGTGTACAGTGTGGGCATGGTCTGGCTGATGGTGATGGGCAGGTAGATGCTGTTCACACTTAGCAAAACCAACAGTCAACTCTACCGCACACTTTCTGCACTATCATACACTCAACATAGAACTTGGCTTCACTCACACTCTCTCCCTGCCTGCTCAAGCCTTTGCCTATGTTACCCAGGGAGAGATGTCCCCACTTCCTTCCTTCCTCTTCATTCTTCCTGGCAGAAATTCTGCAGGTTGAGGGCAGTTGGGAAGGACGCTTGCTAAGGTTTCTCATCCATCCTTATATTTTACTATCCCATGCATTTTTCAGTTGTAAGAGGTAGAGTAGAAGGGGCCAACTAAGAGCCAAATCCTCCAGCCGCTATGTAGTGGAGGATGGCCCTGAATATCTGGTGCATCTCCTTCTACACCCCTAGCACTGAAACTTGAGCTCCGCACCACCATGCCTACCCTGCAGTCTACCTCTGAGCCACGCCCAGTCCCTTTCTCAATGCTTAAGTCAGCTCAAGATTGGTTAGTATTCATCTTCCAATGTGAACACTGTGTGAACGGTTGTTACACTGACTGGTTTAGTGAATAGTGATTCTTTTAAAATATCCTCATATGTTCAGAACCAGGTTTTTTATTTTTAATTAAAAATTAGTTTTGATCCATGGTCGGTGGAATATTTGGATGTGGACCTACAGATCTGGAATGCTTAGGTCTGTACTAATTAACAGCCCAGGAGGGTTAACTACTGCTCTCCAGTGATTGGCTGAATTTTTGGAATTTTAATTTTCAGTATTGTGTGCAGTGTTGCAGGTTGAGGGGATAAGTGATACTTCACTGAATTTCCGGTGGTGCCATTGAGAGAGGAATGTATATGTTCCTTGCTCTTGCCTTTTGCTATTTTCCCCCAGGAATGTGTTAATTAGCAGAGAGGCCTCATTACACTCAGCCAGCAGACTTTTTGCTGACCCAGATCTGGATTGTTTTATTTTATTTTCTCTTCTAAATCCTCCATTGAGGAGAAGCATCTCATTTTCTTGAGGGTCTGGGCATGAGAGAGGACAAAACAATCTTATGTTACAAGGTTACAAGCACTCATGATGTGTCAATCATTAAAGCCTGAGCATTTGGATGAGATGTTGAAGGTCTCCAGGCAGAGACTGTACAGTTGCCCAAACAGCTGTGTGGGCTCTGGGGCCACAGCACAGATCCATTACAGGGTGCTTCAGCCCAAGAATGTCATGCTTTGTGATTGAGGAAGACTATCAGAGACAAACTCTCATTTTCCTCCTTTCCATTCCTGGTGTATCTGCCTCTGAGTCCTGAGCAGTCAACCCTCCTGACTTGCACATCACTGCCAGTGATGTCATATAGGCTGCTTATGAACCTTATGAGCTGTGCACTGATAAATACAAAAATAATAAATTTGCATCTCTGTTGGCTTAGGATCATGGGGGTCTGAGCAGATATTTCCAGGTACTGAAGACCCCTGTTAGCCTCTGCTGTCAGGTTTGACATGGAGGAGACATTTCTAAGTGAAGATGGGGCCTCGGTGGCTTAGCCCTGCTGGAATGATGGAGTGGGGATTCACAACTGTTAGCTCCTGGGCTTGAGGGTCAGGTCATCTGGCTGTGGAAAGGGTCTGACAGTGTGCTTCAATCGGCTTATCCCTGGAGGGCTCAATAAGAGGCTTGATAGGAAGGTTGGGGTTTCAGGCCATTGTGGATGGAGAATAGGAGTGATAGAGCCCTGGACTGGCTTAGGAGGGGAACTGTGGCTTGCATGTGTGCTCAGCCAATCTGCTTCAACCACATGGGAGGAAGTAGGCCAAGAATATGCAAGGCTTCACTCTCCTCTCCCAGATGTCTCTGCTGGCTAAGACTAACTAGAGCCCTTGGAGGTCTTAGCTAGGCTTTGCCTCATCAGGCTTCCAGGGTGGAGCAGGCTCTTTTCAGGGGCACAGAGAGGCCTCCACCAGCCCCATCTGTGTGGAATAAGTTTAGTGTTGGCTTCTGAGCTTCATGCTGTCATCTACAGCGCAGTCCTACTTCTGAGTAGCATTGCTAAATGTCTCAGCACATGGAGTGGAGGAAGTGACCCAGGTACCCGTAGGCCAGCCTACTCCTGTTCCTGCTGGCTTTACCAGACACTCTTCTTCTCTGTTAAGCTCAGCCTCTCTCCTTAGGGTTCAAGCTGTCCCAAGAGCACCTGCCCACAGCCCATATGCCTTTCTTCTGCTGTGCTGATTGACACATGGGGCAGAGGCCACTTCTTAGGAGCATCTGTAACATGGGGGAGTATGGAAGTCATGCACTTAGCATCCTAGCAAGCTCCAGCCAGCTACAGCTGAACCCTGGCTTCCCACCTTTTTGTCCTGTTTTCCGTCTATGTTTCTTTTCTTCTCCTTTCTTTGCCCTTTGTTCTCTATTTCCAAGCCTTCCTGACTGTGTGGTTTAATTACCCGTCTGTCCTTGCCTCCCTGAAATCGTCTGGAATGTTTCTGAGACATCCAGTGCTGACTCAAACCCATCAGGGAAATTCATGAGGATATGCTACAAGGATCCGATTCCCTTAGTAACTGCCTGTCACTGTTTCATGTCTGGTTATTTTCATTTAAATCTGAGACAGAAGGAGTTAGGGTGATGATGGGCTAAGGTTATAGAGGGCAGATCAGACACATGACCTAGCCACAGATTCACATTCTTTTGGAGCTTTTGGCAATTGAGCAGATTTCCCTATTCAGAGGAGGGCTGATAACTATTCCTCTTGGCTTTGGGGGATAAGGAGGCGGGTCTCCCCTGGGGGATTGTGGTTAGTGAATCTGAGGTAGAATCATAGGCCCAGATGTGCCGCTGTCTTAACTCTCTGGAGCCTCCCGTCATGGCGATTCTTTCTTGTAGCTTTGCGTTCTCTCGCTCCAGAGGCTGCTCTGTCTCAGAATCATTGTGATGCAGGGCAGCTTTATGAGTCGCTGACTCCTGAGGATTCACTGTGGGCACATTGGGTTTTCAGCTATCCTCATTAGGCAGAGAAGTGTAGTGGGATCGCCGTGGTTTTCTGTCCCCATGCGGTGCTTTGTGGCAGCTGGGAGGAAAGTTGCCATCCATAAACTTTTCATCATGACTTTATTTTTGTGGGGCTCCCTCCCTTTAGATTTGTCTTTGTATTTGGCTTTGAGTAGATGTTGCTAACCTTTTCAGTGGGAGATCCTTGTGGAAATACATTCAGGGTGCAGGAAGCACAGGTGATTTCCAGGTGTGGGATATACAGCAGGTACTGAAGTGTGTATGCTCCATGTCTGAAATGATCATTTCTTAACAAAAGTTTCCTTCTCCTATGAATACTGTGTTGCATGTGTGTGTGTGTTTGTGTGTGTGTGTGTGTGTGTGTGTGTGTATTTAGGTCAGAGATTGATGGTATTTTCATCAATCACTTTCCTCCTTTGAGACACGATTTCTTTAATGGACTAGGATCAAACCAGTTTGGTTAATCTGGCTGCCCGTGGGCTTCCTGTGTCTGTTTTCTCAACACTGACATTGCAGATGGACACTGTTGAATCGAGCTTACTTACTGGGTTCTGGAGGATAAAACCCAGTACCTTTTGCTTGCTCAGCAAGCATTTTACTGGTGGAGCCATCTCTTCAGACCCAGACATTCATTGTTTAAAGTCACAGTCCAGTAATTTCAGAGACTTATGCAGGGTCAGCCCTGTGCCTGGGAGGGTGACATTTGTCTGTGGAGGTCTATTCCATTGCCGACTCCCTTTTGTGTATCCATTCCTACTTACCGTTCATGTTCTGCTGAGATATCAGCTTCTTCTTGTGTGCCTTTTAGCTTTTAGAAGTGCCTTAGAAGATGCCCTAGCCTCTGTGCACCAATGCTTCTTCCAGGCACTCCTACAGAGGGATTTTCTTTCCATTCTATATAGAACCAGGAGATAGAAGGTTATCCTTCCAGGAACACATAAGCATTTATATAGCTATGCATATATCTATATATCTGTGATATCAAATGTGTCACATTCATATGCTACATATATCACATGTGTATTTTTACTGTATCTTTTGGAGAAAGTGATATAATTCAAAGAATAATTAATTTGTTGTCTTCAGTAAGATCCACGATGGGCCACAAAGGTGAATGTGTGTGCTCAGCTGAGTGCGTCCCAGCTGCTGTGGCTTCTTCTTCTTTTCTTCTTCTTCTTCTTCTTCTTCTTCTTCTTCTTCTTCTTCTTCTTCTTCTTCTGATTTATTTGTTTGCTTGGTTTTCTTTTCATAACACAAGGTCTTGCAATGTACTGTTGGCTGGCCTGGAATTTGATATGTAGCTCACATTGGCCTTGAACTTTGGGCAATCCTCCTGCCCCTGTTTCCTGAGTGCTGAAATTGCAGGTGTCATGAGCACACCCAGCCCATGTTTTCTGTGCCATGGCCATGCACTGAGATGTTTCTCAGCATTGTGCTTCTTGCACCTGGCTCAGTTCATCCAAGGACCACTGAGAACCTGTAAAAGTACCAAGGCTGGACCTAGATAATCTGGAACACAACCTGAGCATGTGGAGTTTTTAAGAAGTCCCAGGTGGTTGATTATAATATGTAGCTAAGAATGAAAAGCCCTGAGAGAGGAATTGTCTGTGGGTTGCAGGTGAGAAAAATGAGATGATAGCACTAAAGACCCAGCCACCAGGTGTAGAAAGTTGGAAAACCTACACCCTTCGAAGATATTAAAGAAAAAGAAGTTTTCAACACGTGTATTTATTTTCTTTGAAGAGCAGGGCTTCATTTTTAGCACTAAGTACACTAGAAAGTACAACCCTTTACCACAGCTTACACAGAGAAATGGCTGAGAGACTTCTTGCCTCAGACTTCAGGAAATTTTATGAGATACTGAGTGATAAAAATAGATTCACAAGGAATGTCCTCCAGACTGTGACAATACTGTATGTCACTTGATTTAAATGCTTAGAAGCCCTTACCTATGATGAAGGAAGGTCTCTTGAATGAAGTGCCTGTTGAGTTAAACACCAAAGAAGTGGCACATTGTGACTAAGAATCAGGTAAAAGGCTATGGAGGTAACAGCCAAGGCCATTCAGAGACTAGCACATATCTCTGGTAAAAGAGAGCTATAGAATCCCAGCTGTGCACCAGAGGCTGGAGAAGGAAGTGGAGTGTACAGTACAGGGCTCTTAGGATCAGTGCTAAGGAGCTGGGGTTTTAATTCCATAAGTGATATAGACTATCATCTCTGGGAGTCCAGATACGGTACAGTGAGATGGGAACTTGAAAGGAGGACGAATCAGGGCTGGTGTTAAAGAAAACTGGAGGTGAAGATGCTGAGAGCAGGAGAGAAGAGAGAGGCTAAGGCGTATGGACGACGAGGATAAGAACATTTCTAAGTCAGTGTCATAAGAAAAGAAGAAAACGCTATGCGGTTGGTAAACTTCAGTGGCAAAACATACAGAAATTTATAATAAATTGGATGGCAAATGAGAGGACTGAAAGCTGACCCTGGAGGTTATTTCCTGGGTGACTCAGTCTCTAGGAAGTCAGCCCTTTCCACAGGCATTGTAAGGATGCTCCACTCTGTCCATTACTTTGTTTCAGGTAGGCACAAGTACTTGTTGGCTAGACAGACATCTGTGTGAATACACGAATCAGTCATCTGAGAAGGATGCCCAGGACATGGAGCAGTGTTCAGCAAAGGCAGTTAGGGACTTGGTTTATGCCTTATTAAATTTGCAGTTCCAACTGGGCATTAGGTAGCTGGGACTGTAGGTGTGAAAAACAAGACAATATCCAGGAGGACCATGTAATGATTGATCTCAAGAAGTGAAATATCCAATTGAGGATTCAGGCAGTGCACACTACAGAGCAGCTAAAGACAAGATTAGCACAGGCCAGATGCCAGATAAGTGGTCCAGAAACTGTGCCAGACAGGAGGGTATAGATGGTAACACTGTGCCTCGCGTAGCACCATCCTCTCACAAACCGGACACTTCTCTTTGGTGACACCACCTCCAAATTCCTCAGGCTCACTTAACATGAGCAGAATGAAATATACGCAAATGGTGTTTTAAAAAAGAAAATTGTGTTTCTCACTCAGTCCTTCCTAGGCCATGGAAGAAAACATGAGGGAAACTGAGGGTCCAGAGATGAAGCTCACAGAACCTTTTGGAAGAGATGGTCACTCACTTACTTACTTAAGCTGAGCTTGCCTCCTCTGTGTTTTTATTTATTTTGTTACTTAGTTTAGAAATGTCATGGTGCATTACTCACTCTGCCATCTCTCTAGCTCTGTTCCTAGTTTGTTTTGAGACAAAGTCTTCTTATATAGTTCAGTCTGTCCTGGAACTTACTATGTAGCTCAAGCTAGCCATGAGCTAGCCATGAATTAATCATCCTTCTATCGCAGTGTCCTGAGTGCTGGGATTATAGATATGCACACACCTGGGTCTAATTTGCATGTCATCCTTGGGCAGGAATCACACTTACCTCTGTTTTCCAATCTTAGGATATAGGCTACTGGTGAATGTAAACACTTTTACCTGGCTCTGTAAATGTAGCCTAGGCTGCTCTTCATCTCATGATCCTTCTGCCTCACCTTCTTTTTGGTCAGAGGATGACCCAAAGCAATTGGCTTTCTTTCTTTACCATGTAGATTGGAGGCCATCAGGCTTCATAGCACAGGACCATGTGGGCAACTTTCTTTTGTGTTTGTAGGCTTAGAGTTTTTTTTTTTAGCTTTTGAAGTGAAGCTGCAGAGCACTGATCCACATGAGTGGGACACCAGAAAGTAGAGGTGATGAGATGAAGTACTAGCCCTTCAGTTTTCCTGGACAGTTTTTACCTTGATAAATGCCCATTGTGGATTGGATTGTATTCTCTAGAGAGATGTCTAGAAGCCCTAGTTCCTGGGCCTTCACAATGTATCCTTGTCTGGAGACAAGGTCTTTTGTAGATGTAATTATTTCAGAAGGATTCTATTCTAGTAGGGTGGGCTTTTAATACAACTTGACCTTTGTCTTTAGAAGAAGACAAACTGGCTAGAGATGTAGCTCAGTGGTGGAGTGCTTGCCTTGGCTTCTTCCAGGCCTTGGGTTCAATCAGAAGCACTATATTTAAAAGGCAAGAAGAGACATATTCACTCCCCCAGGGAGACAGGGAAAACTCTTAGGACAATACTGGAATGACTAATGTGCTGCCATGACAAGCCAAGGAAAGCTGAGGGTTGCCAGCAATGCCAGAAGAAGAGAGAAGGCATAGACATAAAGTGTCCTCAAGTCCCCAGAGAAAGCTGGGTTCAGATGACATCCTCATGTTAAACTGTTAGCCTCCAGGTCAGTGAGGCAGCCAGTTTCTTTACACTGCTTAAACAATCCTTAGGAAACCAAAGTACCCTTTTGTAATATAACAAACAATAATACTGTGTCCTGTGCAGGCAGGAGCCAGCCTTCACATGTAAATGTTGCCAAGACAACTGGACAGCTCTCCACAGCAACACCCATGGTCTCCAGAGACCCTGTCTAAACCACTAGAAAACTTGGCTGCACATGTTTCTCATTAAGCACGTAGATGGCACTATGTCCCTTCCAGTGAAGGATGCTCACTGTGCAATGGGCACGTTCTTTCCAAGTGTGATGCTGAGGAGCCCTACATAGTAGAAGGTGAACAGGATGTTCTCTGCTATGCTCCAGTAACATTTTGGTAAATTGAATCATATTTTAAGAACTCCAAGGGAGCTTGCTATTTAAATTAAATTCTTTTGCAAAAAGCAAGTACTGCTTCCTTCTCCACTATTCAAAACAAGTTTTTTAAAAATGTCTTTATTAGTTTTTACCATTTTCATACAGGAGAAAGCACAACCATGTATTAAATAGCATTAGGAAAAATAATCTCAGTACTTGGTGCTAAGTTAAGAAAGATGAAAAGTTTGATTGATTTGTACATTTCTTCTTGAACACTACAAGTTGTCAGATCTGGAATGATTTTACCAAGAGCTTTTCACTAGCAGATTCTAAATTTAGAAATGGGGTGAATTTTATTATCTCCTTTAAATTTCTGAGGTTCCATAAATATATTTGCTTTCTATAAATGCAATCATGCTAGTACCAATTTAAGAATATTTAATTTTCATATCCTAACCTAGTTTGACTGCTAGGATCTCATACTTTTCCAAAAAAGGAAATTCCTTGGAATGTTCCAAGAGCTTAAGATAAAATAGGAATCAATTTAGTTAGACAATGAGAAACACACGGGCAAGGGAACTTTCTTAACTCATGGACTGATTCCAGACTACATGGGAGATCCCAGACTTCCCAGAGGAAGCACCTGGAAAATGCCGAGCACTTCTCTCACAGAGAGTCTCTGCAATGCATACTTGCTGGGGTGCATGGAGTGTAGAGGCTGCCCTTGAACTCACAATCCTGTTTTAAACTGCTGGATTGTCATCTGAATCCATGTGGAGACAGTTTTGGACATTAATGACAAAGGAAAGGGTAAATAACTGTTGGCTCCTAAATGACCACAAGCTGAAAACAATGTGAAAACATACAGCCTCTGTAGTAGTGGGCTAGAGACATCCCGAGAAAGAACATCGTTCATTCCAAACACAACCCTGATTCATTCCAGGTTACTGGCAAGTTACAAAGTCCATAATGACAGTTTTGTGGTATGAAGCTTTGTGGTGGTTGTTACCTGGTGTTACGTTCATTTAAATCACAAGATTCTGGGTAAAGAGAAGCCTGCTGGCAAGACCTTGTCACCAAGAACCCTAGTCCATTTTGGGCTGATGTAGGAGTCAGCTCCCTACTTTGGACAGACCTCACCTTCAAAATACTAACTTAAATTAAAACTTTGAACCTTCACATTTCTTCTTTGTGAAGTTTTGTTTGTTTGTTTGCTTCTGAAGGTTTCCAAAGAGGAAAGCAAATGACACATGTGTTTCAGGTTGATGAAGGTCTACCACAGTCCCACGCTCAATAAAGCAAGATAAATACTGTCTTCATGCAATCTCTAAAATATTTTGAAATAAATGCAGACAAAATTTGTGGTAGAATAAAATATCTACATTTTAAGTAACAACGGGATCAATAGTGTTGATTTTTAAAAAGAAAAATTTCTTTTGCCTCAGGGTCTGTTTTAGTCCTGGGTTCACATGTGGTTGCTTCGAGTACACCATCAATAAACATTGGCCAGGTATTCAAAACTTTCCTAACTCTCGTCTGGGGGAAAAACATTTTCCATCAAGATAATTTAATGTTTTATTTACAAGTGACCTCTCAATATTCATTCATTCACTTATTTGTCAACAAATGCATCTCTGACCTCTGTTGTGTAGAGGGCTCCTGGTATTACACTTTCATAGATCGTCAGATTTGTTCCTCTTTTTATATTTTCCTTATTTCACACTCTTCAACTTTCATTTTTCTGTTTCCAGGTTTGGTGGTGGTGGAGGATACTGACAAACCAAATGAACGTCCAATTCAACTTGGCTTTTTCTATCTCCCTGTGCGGGAGTGGATTACCCCACTTAGTAAGCTAAACAGCCTTGTGCTGATCTGGAGCCAAAGGAGGAATCAGCTCCGTGAAGAGAGGCCGTGTCTTCCATGCAGAGGCTGGGGTCACAAGCCTTCATTAGAGACAGCTGTGAAGGAGACCACATAGCTGATTGTCACTTATGAAATGCAGGCTTTTCCTGGCAAATGGGAAGACATTTATAGTTCACAGCTTCTCCTGGTGGGTTAAATACCGTAAATCCTTATGAGTAATGCCAGAGTCATAGAATCAATAGAAACCAAAATGACCTTCACTAAGCCTGCCCTCTGAGTAGATGACTCCTGAGTGACAGGCGCCTCGATGCCACACTGGGGAAACATAATCTTGTGGAAATGACAACAATCACTTCTGCGTTGCTTTATTCTCTGTCTTCCCCACTTTTAATCAGTTATGGCAGGGCAGGAGATTTTTCAGATGTCTTTTCAAATTTAATTTCTAAAACTTTCAGACTTCAGAGTGACACTGGCCATCAAGTGATGTAAGACCTCAAAACTTCTCTAGGAGAGTGGCCTGCAAAATCCAGCTGAACACTGAGAGAGACAGCTGCTTTTCAAGGAACTGAACCAGGAACTGATGGAGCATCCAGAATTGAAGTTCATTTTGCTGAAAATGCAGGAGGTGGTTGTGGTAACAGCACCATACTGGCGATTAATTTACGTGGCTTATTTGCAAATGTGTTTTCATGTGTGCAGGTAAATGTTGTGTGCGTGTGCATGTGTGTGTGTGTGTGTGTGTTTGTAGAAAGGGTTTCTTATTGTCCAGTTAGCTTGTGCCAGAGTGTTCAGGGAGCCACCTGTTTCTCCCTTCCCAGTGTTGAGATTACAAGTATGTGCCACCATGCTTTAAGTTTTTAGGTTGATTCTGAGTATTAACTCAGATCTTTATGCATGAACAAAATGAACTGTATCACCTAAGCCATATCCTCAGCCTGTGTCTATGGTGACTTAGAGTTATCAGATATGCATTCCTTCAAGGCCTCAGGGTGATAGCCAGTTTAGATCCTTGTGGGTTTCAAGGAATGAGCTGTTTTTCCAGTTGAGTTGTGGGTGGAAAATCCTTGGCATCCTTTTTACTGTATAGCTGTATAGCTGTAACCTTGCATCTCTGCCTCTGTCCACACCTGGTATTCTCTTTTGTGTGTGTCTTCTCTGGGTGTCTAAGTCTGGATTCTCTTGTTCCTTTTTGGCATACTAATCATTGGATTTAGAGTCTAGCCTGCTTCATTATGGCCTCATCTTCATACAGGTAGATTGGCAAAGACTAGTCCAACTAAGGGGTCAATCACAGGTTGTGGGTTTAAGACTTTGGAATATATTTAAATGATGACAAATTTGAAACCTCAGCAGTGTCTCATGTTAAATAATAAGACTATGTACTACTGGAATAAAACAAAGTTCTTGAGTGTAGTCTCTTATGTTTTAAGGTACTGTGTCTATGATTTAAATGAGAAGCATTACTTGGGATTCACTGAAAAAGAAAGACTTTGACTCAGAATGTCTGTAATGAGGAACTGTAAAAATCTAATTATGTTGAACCATTATTGGCTCACATACAATGACCCACACGTTTAGATATGTTACATATATATATATGGATAGCTACTATAGCATATATTTGCCCTTGTCTATGTTGAAGACAAATGTAATTTTATGCCTTTTAAAGAAAGCCATGCGGGCTAAGGAGGACATTTAGTTGATGGTGTGCTTCTTGCGCAATATGCAAAAAGCTCTGAGTTTAACCCCGACATGTCCATCACTTGAACTAGCCTGCTAGGGCACATTCATAATCCCAACACTTGTAAGGTTGAAGAAGTATCAGGTTCAAGGTAATCTTAAACTACACAGAGAATTCAAAGCCTCAAACAAACCCCAAAATTCTTGAGAACTTTGTCTTCCAGTTTGCAGAGGCCAAGCTGCAGAAGTACAGTGATATCAACTTAGTTCCATGGTTTGGCTTCCCTTTGTGTTTTATTTTTAAATTTCTAATTCCTTGGCAGTTGAGAGATACACTTAATTTGATGACATCCAAAGAATTACACAGAGAAGAAGCAGCCTATAAGCTCAGGTAGATTATCTTCCAATGCTGAGTAAATATATGACAACTTAAACAAAACCCTCTCGTTCCAGATCTGAGGATTTGTATTAATTAAGTTTCTTCACAGTATGCCTCATGTTTCTTCTGCTCCAGCTGGGACTGACCAACTCTTTAGCTTCTTGACATCTAAACACCACTGGGTTGACACTTATATCAAGATATAGAAAACTGAGACTTTTCTCATCCTTTATAGCTTTTGGTACCCAAGAAGTAATAAAAATTATAGTCTCCATTGTATTTGTCTTAGAAATTTTGGGTCAAATGACCTACTATTTCATGGCATCCCTACTCATTTTTATTTTGCTACTTTGACCCATCAAGAGCATCACTCTTCATCTCTTTTCATGCATTCTTGGCCTTAGAATTCCAGGAATATAGTGACCCAAAGTTACAAAATATTCTCATGTGACTTTTTCCCCCTTTAGCAGTAAATTTCTTGAAGTTGTAGCCCTGTCTGACTATCAGAGGCCCCAAGTGAGTTGTTAGAGATATAAGTTACATTGTGTATCTATATGAATGACAGTGAGTGTTAAGAAGGGAGCGATTCAGAAAGGAAACTCCTGAAATAATCCTCCTTCACATGGTACCCATGGTAACAGCATTTAACTAACGGATGCAAAAGGGATCAGTGCTCAGAGTGCAATGCGTGGCTCATGAGGGAAACCATGACCACACTTCCCATTCCAGCTGAGAGCAATAGCAAAGAAGAAGGCTAGCTACTAAACACTAGGCTCAAAACATTTTTAATGCATGAACCTTCTCCCACTGTGACACAGTCTCTGAGACAACCACAAACATATCACATGGAAGTTAACCCTGGCTCAGCTTTCCTGGAGGTACCTCACATAGATTTATTGCACATTTCTAAAACTGATGACATTTCTTGGCCACTCTACCTTCCTTTTCTCATGTGCACAATTAAAGAAGCATAGGACTGCTGCACTCATGACCCATAGCAGCTGCACAAGACCCACGTAAGGCCAAGACAGATGACGTTCTAGCAGGGACAGGGAAGGTCTCAGTAGCCACTCTCTAGGTGAGGAGATGGACAGCTTCTGGTATCTGAAAGAGAGTCAGTTGTCTCTTAGGGCATGGCCACTTGTAGGTCTAGTACACTCCAGAGGTTAGCCAAAGATTACTGAGCATACTAAGAGCACAATCTGGTTAAGGGCGCAAAGGCAGGAACTTGTGGGAATGTTGTAAGGGTGGGTCTGGGAGAAGCTGAGGGACAAACCATACTCAGTGCCATTCTATGTGGCCTACACTTACTCTTAGGCCAAAATAAAGGCAGATTAGTAAACCTTGGGCAAAATTTTCCTTTAGGGAGACTGTGATGAGCATAGAAAGCTCTGGCCCCAAAATGAGTGTTACCATCAAAGAATGATTTCTGTTTTCAAAAGTGATTTTTTGCTAGTGAAGAATCCTAATTGTAATGAAGGTAAACCCAGGACAGTGCAGAGATAGTGAATAAGCAAGTTAAAGGACTCAGCAGCAACAATCACAGATGCCCAAATGGCCTAAGCAGCATCTCCATCCATACATAACTGTGCGTCCTGGAGTCACCAAAGGCATCAGGAGCTCAAGGACGAGGATGACATGATAGTGAGAGGAGAGAAATCAGGACCAAACACCCACAGCGGCCTCACTGTGCACTGGGCCCAGTCATGAGGTCTGTGGGTTTTATAGTATTGATTTCTCATTAGATAAATGCACTACTTATAGTTTTTAGTATAGCATGGATTAAATATGAAGTCTTTGGAAGTCACGAATTTCAAGTCCTCATTCTCTCCCACCCCTCAGTCAGGGTGTGAAGTTAGATAAAGTCCTTTAAGGAGGTTATTTGTTGTATGTTTCAGACAAGACATCAAGACTCAGAGATGTTGAGGTCTCTTACTGTATGAGTCAGGACTTTCAAGTGAATCCAGATAAAAGTCGTCTGAAGAGCTGGCCTCTCCTCCTTGTGACCACTGGGGAGGAGATTCCTTCACACACTCAGTGATCCTGAGCCAGGTGGTAATAGATTTGTGTGTAAGTAGTGCAGCAGTTTTTCTGCCTCATGATAACACCTCTCTAGTGACAGACATTTATCTCCATAGTTCCTGGAAGACTATCCTTTATAAATTTCTTTCCACAAGCCTTTATTTAACCTAGATATCATTAATCAGATTCAAAAGATTCTCCCAACTGATGATGTCCCATTGATGATCTCATTTATTCATATTCTGGGTTTTAGTTTTAAATACCAAGGGAATGAAATCTTAGAATGTAGTAATAATAAAACACTAAGCAGCATTTTTGATTTTTCAACTTCCCTGAAACATGGTTAAATTCATTTTCCTTGCTTTGCAGATTTGTAATGCAGAGAAAATAGATATGCCTTAATCTATCCTTCATAGGAGTTTCTTCATTCCTATTTCTGAAAAATTTTCCATTCTGGGAAGAGTAATGTATTCAGCATCAGGATCTATGGACAAATGCTTTTCAGTCCATTCCAGTGAGACTCTGCAACTTTCATACTGGGAAGCAATGTATGACCTAGACAAGACCCAGACATGGGCTCACGAGAGACCATGGGGCTCTAAAATTACTGCCTTGATCATGGGAAGAAACATGAGCAATTGCTGGCATCCGTCAGGTCAGCATGGTTTTTGGGGGCAATCAGTGTTTGAGAGGATCAAAGGATCTGTGTGAGTCAGTTAGCAGTTTGGGCTGGTTTACACCCTGCTTGCCTCATAGTTTAACAGATCTATGTACCAAAGCAGCCAGGCTGTCCTGAGAAAGGGAGCTAGGGCTAATCTTGGGGGACTAGGTAATTTCATCAAGGATAGATGGGAGCAGCAGGGTGCCCTCCCCCTCCACCCAGCTCCAAGTAAGCACTGCCACTGAAGTTCTGATGTGTCAAGGCTCATTTGAACCTCCTCAGGTTTCCCACAGCATCTACAAGTAAATGCTTTAGAGCAGTGAGACTCAACCTTACTAATGCTTCCACCCTTTAATACAGTTCCTCATGATGCAGTGACCCCCAACCATAAAATTATTCCATTTCTGCTTCATTACTATAATTTTGATACTGTTATGAATCATAATATAAATATCTGATATGCAGGATATCTGATATGTGACCCCCCAAGGGGTTGTGAGCCCCAGTGTGGAAACTACTACTTTAGAGAATTCTATGAATAAAGATGTAAAAATCTAATCTACATGAGAAAGATTTTCAATAATACTTTCTGCAGCCCTGTCCAAGTCAGGATTGTCAAACCTCTGTCCGTTCCTCCTTTCCCCACCATCAAACCTGCAGATGATCCAAAAAAGAAATGAAAGAAAAGCATAGCAACAAGAGACCCAGTTTCTTAGGGAGACGGGAAGACAGCAAAGAGAGACTATCACAGATGATGCTGATTTTCCTCCAAGTAACTGTAGCGTTTCTATAAAATAGTTGATTCCCAGGGGCCTTTATTCTAGAAACCTCCACTCCAGATCTACATAGTTATATCATAATAGGTATCTTGGGTTGTTTCTTGGTTGTGAATTGACAAGAATACAAAAATCATCATAGTTTTGTCCTTCAGTACATGATATTCTGAGAGAGGTTCTAAGGTATATTTTATGTCCAATATTTATCCTTTTTGATGTCAAACCTAAGGACGATAAATCTGTCTCCAAAGCCTTGCAGTTTGTCAAGGAACAAATTATGTATGTTATTCATAAAGGTATCTGGTCCTGTGTGGACACATTTGTGATTGTAATTGGTACTACCTCTTGACAAGTGACATATAACAGGGTGTACCACCCACTATGTCTCTGAAGCTCCTAGAAAAATGTCCTGGCAAGATTCACAGTTCATTCACCCCTTTATATAAGAAGGAATGTGGATTGAACATATCATATGAGACCCAATTCAAATTCCTTCTGCTTTGTATGGCGATGCCTTGCCTGCCCTCTGTCTATGCGGGCTCTTCTGTCTGGATCTCTACTCTTTCCTTTGTGATTTTAATCATCATCCAGAGGGAAGGAGCATCCTGGTTTTGGTAAGGATAGGCCAATAGAGTCATGTGTACCTTTTGAGATTGCTATTAGTTGTCATCTCCACAGGCACGGTATCTTTCTGAACCAAGAACTAGGGAATAAAATGTACAAATACCACCTGCCACAGTATACTTATAGATGTTAGAGGACAATCTGCAGGGGCTGGTTTCCTCCTTCAACCATTTGGTTTTGGGTAATAATGTTTGGTCATTAGACTTGGTAGTCACGTGTCTTTACCCACCGAGCCATCTTACCAGCCCTGATATCATCCATTTAAAAGACAGACTCACCAAAGCTAGAGAGATGAGTTAAAAGTCAAATGTAGATTTGAGGAGAATTTCTCATGCTACATTCAGTGCTGGCTCTGCATTCCAGAGCTTAGAACACTCTGCCTGGTTCATGTATGAGGAGAATCCAAGTGAGTGCTGCTGGTCTAAATACTTACTCTGAAGAAATTGAACTTCAGGTTCTCAAATGTGCTAGTCTTCTGAGGCTCCCAGATCCCGAGTCACTCTCCTAGAGAGTCAGATATGGTAGGGCTGGTGTGGGGCTCTAAATGGTCTTTGAGAAGCTGAGGTTAACATTGTTCCTGGGGACAGATGAGTGAACCTCAGACTTGGGTGTTGGGGGAGAGGCCCATTGCCATACTTTCAAGCCCCATTTTTTGTAGGATTCTTTGAAAACCCACACTGTACCTTGCTTTAGGGAGCCATGGTAGCTGGTGCTTTCTCATGTTTCCCCAGGGAACAGAAAGTGCTGCTTAGGGTAGAAGTCATAGTCCTAAGGCAGGGGTTCACAAACTGTGGTCTCCACTGACGGCTAATGCATAATTTTTATGAAAGCATGGCTACACTCATTTGTTTATGGATTGCAATTGTTTCACAGTATGAGCAGAGAGTCAGTAGCTATGACAGACAACTGGTCTGCAAACCCCATCTATTGCTTTCTTTCCCATTCTTCTTTAGGTAACAAAAGGCACTAAGATGAGGTGATGGGAGACACCCTCTATTGTCCTTATAATGCATTACTAAAGGCATTATAAGGAATGTGGTGACACAGAGATGATGGACATTTGCTAAGAGCCCTCACTCAAAGATGTGACTTCATTTCTGCCATTCTGTTTTTTTAATGGCTTCTGTTTTCTCTACCTTCTGCAGATTTCCTTTTCTCTCTTCAGCCTTCACTTTCCCTTTCTTCTACTCTGCAGCCATACAGCTGCTACCACCACTGGCCACTGGCTACCCTATGGTAGACAGCTGGGAACACCCTGAGTTTCTGTGGAGTTGAGTTTTCTGCATAGGAAGATAGAGCTGATTGTACCTTCTTCCTTGGGCTACTGCAGGCATGAAAGAAGACTAGCCAATGTGCACTGAAAACTGCAAAGTCATCCAACAACATATTTTGACTATTGTGTTTGGCTACAGCATCATCAGAGAATTCAAGTAGTAAACTAAACACCCATATTTTAGCTTCCTTTTGGGAACAGCAAATGCTCAAATTCTGCCAGTGGGCTTATTCCAACTGGCTTTCCCCAGTTGTGTTAGACCTGAAATTTCTTTGACCACAGTCTCAGGGCTGACAGGGGATCCTATGATGAGTGCTCTGTGGAGGAATGCTCCAATGTCAGTTTTTATATAGGGATGAACTTTAATAAGGTTTATGGCCTTGGCTACATCTAATGCAAAATATGGAAGACAGCTAATAAGAGTGAAAAATTATCTTTAACTAAAACTTCAAAGTTGGAAATAAAGTTATAGACAAAAATTAAGGAGCCTCTTAGTATTTTACAGCTAACTGCTGGGGCTCACAAGTCTGCCTGGCTCAGCGCAGCCTTAAGAGGGTAAAGCACACAGATATTAACTCATAAAGCATATGAAGAGCCTGGAATCCTTCCCAACCCTCATGCACAGTCCAATTTCACCCCTAAATCCCTCATCTATAGCACTTGGGAAACCCTTGTCATGTGCAAAATCCTCAAAATGATTTCCAGAAACTTCCTGTAAATACACAGAGCAGGGCAAGGTGAGTCTTCCTGGTAACATTCACATACATGTGGCTAAAGAGAAAAGGCATCCTTGTTGCACACAGAGACCCTCACATCTGTTACTTCTCATACAATCTTTCCCTGTCACATTCACTCACAGCAAAACTCATTACTGGTCAGTTCAATCAGAACCATCAAGCTGATTGTGTTTATAAGAAATTTCAAAACATGCAAAACAAAACCTCACCAAAAATCCTTCAGGAAAACAATCCTTTTTTTTCCATGATTGGATACAACTCTAAGACATTTCTATGTAACTATGCAAAGTTCCTAAACCACACATTTAGAGTTCTGATCTCAAGGCAGATTCAGCCACATTTTGATTGTCTTATGCCAAAGACCAACAGCTGAGCCTGCTCTGGCTCAGAGATAATAAGTCAGCAATAAAAACCATGTACATAGCGATTCTGCAAAGACTTCTCATCTTCTACTTTGATAAAAATGTTCAGACTGAACCAGCAAGGATATAATTTGAACAAGTTGTTAGACCCAGGATACTAGTATTTTTTGCTTGATCTGTTTTTTGTTTTTTGTTTTTTTTCCTCACCATATAATGTACCACAATGGACCATTTGCATGGGATTAGGACAGAACTGGTTAGTGAAGCCTCAGTTCAATTCAGCTGCTGTCTGGGATGCTCCTAGACCTTTTAGTGACTGAGCTTGTCCTCCGAAACATCTACTAAAACAAAGGAGAGTCAGATGGGAATGAGAGGCCTGCATAGTATCATGAAAGAACACCATTTTTAAAAAGACCACTGAGACTCAAAGGAGTATCTCCCGTCCTCCAAGCCGAGCCTAAGGACAGTCTTCCTGCCTATGTCTAGTTATTCCTTTATGGAAGTTCTGTTGCCCAGAACATTCTGGCCTCATCATTAACAATGACTTATTCTCAGATAGGTGGCAGAGATCAAATCTTAGAATAATTCAGAATTATTTATAGCTTCATGATGAGAAAAAAGAGTGGAAGAGTGAATGCTTTTCTTTTGAAAATGTTCTATAGTATTCAAAACTGGCTTTGTATGTATTACTGAAGTGCTTGAAATGCTCTTTGAGGTCAGCATTTATTGCCTGAAAGAGCCTGACAAGTGAGTTTGCCTTTTCCTTTGAGTAAGTTATACCCCTTCCTTATTTTTCTTTTCTTCTTCTTTTATTGTCTGTTCATTTTTGTTGTTATTGTTGCTTTTTCTTTCTTTCTGGGTTTAACTAATGATTTCCTCCTTGGTGACTTTCCAAGGCTTTTTTGAAATGTACTTGATGTGGGGTGTTTTTCTGTATGCTGTGAATACCATTGATTAATAAATAGGCTGCTCTGGCTTATGGCATAGCAGCTTAGAGGCAGGTGAGAAATCCAACCATAGATAAAAGACAGGGAAGGGCAGAGTCAAAGATGCTGCTAACTGCCTCTGAGAAAACAAGATGTAAAGAAGTACAGGTAAGCCATGAGCCACATGGATAGACATAGATTAGAGGGATGGGCTGAGGTAAGATGTGAGAGCTAGCTAGCAAGAAGCCTAAACCACAGGCCAAACAGTTTGCAATTAATATAAGCATTTGTGTGATTATTTGGGGCTAAGTGACTGTGGAACTGCAGGTCTGGACCCCAGGCTGGACAGGCCAGAAATTTCTGGCTACATGCATTTGGTTAGGGAGGGGACATCTCGATAGAAGCTTAAGCAATACTTCTATGAACCTGGCATGCAGTACTCTGCCTACAGAGTAGATGCTCCCTAGACTTCTATGTGTTCTCACAACACAGAGGAAAAAGGGTTAGTTCCTGCCTCACTCTGTGTTACCACATGGTTGCTTATTTTAGGCTGGGATTGGAGCTACATTGCTCCATGTAAGCAAATAATGGAATGATCTCAGATAACCAGAGAAGACCCAAGCTTGGTTTCATTTAATGGTTGCTCTGTATTTGTGCAAGGCTGGGTAGGAAGCAGTGTGGAAGTTTGTGCAGGTGATAAATACCAGCTGCCATTGTACAACAGATGTTGCACTAAGCACAGAGATGAGTGTGTGTGGCTGTGTCTAGATCAGTCTTTAAAACATGGGGCTGCTGGGGCTGTTGAGATGGCTCTGTTGTGAAAAGTACATATAGTGCTTGCTCTGAGAAGAGACTGGAATTTGGTTTCTGGCACTCGTGTCAGGTAGCTCACTAACAGCTACACCAGCCCCAAGAACTTTGACCCCCTTTTCTGCCTCCATGGACCCTTTCATTATGTGCACTTGTGCATATACCCATACAGAGACATCCATGTCACACATCATAGTTGTGTGTGTGTGTATGTTGCTGATTCCTTCAGACAAACATCTGTCTAACTTGGGTTTAAACAGTCCAACTTGAAGCTTACCCAATCCCTTTTCTAACAGACACTTTACACAGTTCCTCAAAGCAGTCTGCCATTGGTAGAAAAATGTAGAACTTCTAAATCAAGTTAAAATATGAAGGAGAAAGAGGTGTAATTATTAATACTTAAAGGAAAACAGAGCTTATGATATGAAAGGAAAATATAAAGTTAATAAAACTATTTTATATGCCTTTTGCCCTGTTACCAGCCAGCATCTTCAGATCACCACATTAGAACAACTGCCCCATGCAGTACATGGAGCATGTCAACATCCCCAAATGCACTTCATGTACAGGTTTTTCTCTGCCCCTTCTGAGATCTATAGGGAAAATCATGGAACATGCAAGTTTAGCATCCTATGATTGGTACCCACCTTTAATAGAAAAGGAACCAGAATTATACTGTTTCTACTGTGGTGTGCACAATCCGGAGGCTTGGTTAAGCACAGATTCTGATGCAGTAGGCTTGTGGTTAACTGAGCATTTTTATTTATAATAAGAGTTCAACAGGAGAGACTGATCTAAAAATGCCATTTTGAAAGACCCAGAGCAGTGGTGGACAGTTGTGGCTCCCCTAATAGGCTGGAGTCATTCAGGAACTGAATGGACCAGCACCAGCAGTGGCAGCGCTGAGTCCCAGCATCTTCCAAGGTGTCCTGGAGATGTTAATGTATCCTCAAGATTGAGATTGGTGTATTGTAGGTCCAGAAAGGTGCATTGACTGCCCAAGATTGCTTGGCCAGGTCCAGCCAGGGGTTTTAAATGAGGGAAAGGCCTTGCTTATAAGGTGAGCACTGGAAAGGTTCCTAAAAGTTATTACCAGGCAGCTGGAACAAAGGTGAAACTGCACAGTGTTCAGAACAACACAATAGTCAGGGAGCAGAGAGAAGCTGGGACCAAAATCAAGGTGGACAAAGCGGGAGTTTGGAGCTTTGTCACTGATAAAAATACCTCCTGTGACTCTCTCTCCATGAAAGCAACCAACTTGACAGGAACAACTCAGAAGGTACTGTCATCTATCTATCATCCATCTATTTTTCATCTATCTATCTATCTATCTATCTATCTATCTATCTATCTATTATCTGTCTGTCTATCATCTATCTTTGTGTGTGTGTGTGTGCGCACAATGTACATACCTACACTGTCTAGGATTTGGACATGTGTAAGATGTGTGTGTGTGTGTGTGTGTGTGAGTACATAGTATGTGTGTGTGTGTATAGAAGGATGTGTGTATGAATAACATGGTGTATTTATGTGCCCTTTTAGGCTAAAGGACAACACTGTTTGTCAGTCCTCACTGTCTACCTTGCTGGGACAGAGTCTCTGTTGTCCACTGTTACAAGTCAGGTCAGCTGACCTGTGAGCTTCTGGGAATTCTCCTGGTCTGTCTCTCCACTTGGTGTCAGAACTTTGATATTGTAAAGCAATGCTTTCATACTGGTTTTATGGCTTTTGAGGCTTCAAATTTGGTCATCAGACTTATGTGGCAGGATCTACCCACTGAGCCGGTTTCCCAAGCCTCATAGGCACATTTAAATTCGGAAATGTACAGTACCTTCAGCTTTCTCAACGAGTCACATGAAGGAACTCAAGAGGCTGAGTAATTCCTGCCTCATGGGAGGTTCAAGAAGTCATGTTTGTGGGAATGAACAAAATTTCTGATCCAGTGGTTTTTTTTTTTTTTTTTTTTTTCACATAGGTCCAAGGTTAATGGAAAAAGAGGATGGAGAAAATGTAGTTGGAAGAAATTTCTGAACAATCAAGGGTTTTCTGAGCCCCTGAAAGGCACACAATCCTACTGTGAGAATGGAAATCTATTTCCATGTAGAAACGCAAATTTCAGTTACATTTGCACAGTTGTTTAACTGTAATTGTTTGAGATCTGATAATTTCTCTCTCTCTCTCTCTCCAGATCCTGTGGAGAATAAACTCCCCCTGGGCTGAAGATACTGGCTGTGTAATTTGGGGCATGTTTCCTCAAAGAGGAAGTGGAAGCATGATTCTCCTCTGAGAGAGGACTTGGATGTTTCCCAGACTAAGCAAGTGGCAGCTGTTCAGGACACCGTGAGGTGCGGATCTGCTTCTGGGAATTGCTTCCTATAGGCAGAATATGTGCGAGGCATGGGGAGTTGTGGGGCCTGGGAAAGTGCAAGCTCACATGAAAATTTATAGTGTTGAACACACTGGGGACACCGGCATTTGGCTAAATTCAAGCATGACTTTCTCCCCATCTCTTCTTAGGAGATGTTTCTGAGGAATCGGTTTGTTTGTTCTGACTCTCTTTTGGATAACAAAGAAATATGAGACATTCACTAAGGGCTACTCACTCGCTATTTGGACAAGGAAATAAAACTTTGAGGGGTGCAGTGCCGGGAAGATGGGCTCGTCTGCTTTGTTTCAGTGTGGCTCTGAGAACCCTCTCCACTCAGGATCTACATCTTCAGGGTTTGTTTGGTCTTCAACTCTTGGTAGGCCTAGATGGAGTCACTGTTCACAACCCCACACTCATGATTGGTTTGCTGAAGGAATACTGAGCTTTTAAAGTTCATTTCTTGCTTTAAAAACATATTTCATGGGCTCAGTTAGAGAATGAGTCCTGTCTAAGGCTACTCATAGCTGTAGAGCTCAAAGTTGGACTAGAACCCAGGATCCTGACTCCTAGTTAACACTCCCTCTATACCAGGCTATCTATCCACTTCTTAACAGACTACGTAACCTCAGACCAAAAGGATGCCCCATCTCAGAATGGGAAAGTGCCAAAGGCAGCAGATGGGTCACAGTTCACTCAGAAAGAGTATTTCTTAGTCTGTTTACCACTTATGTACACTCTTCTCTGGGAAGCTTGCAGAAGGCAGGCCTGTGCTGCTGTTGTCTTTGAGGGTCTGCCTTTGCATTTGTTTCTGACAAAGTCAGGGAAGTGACCCAAGGCTGAGGCTGACATCAGCAAGATCCATATCAGAGGCAGCCGGAAAGCAGAGTTTCAGGCCCACATTACCAAGAAGTCTGATGTGAGCTTTTTCTGTCTCTGTTGGGCAACTTGCTTTCAGATTAACTCATCATGCATCAGCCATGAGATCCTCTGTATATGTCTAGAATATACAGTAATCATGCCAAGAAATATCCACAGGCTATCTTAGTCATGGGGATGCAGAGATAAACATGGTAGACTGCTCAAAGTCAGTAACAGTCTATCTCCCATGGTGGGTAGCATGTCTAAGTCATTTCGGAGCTTGTTAATGCATGGGTTTGGGGCAGGGAAGTATGAGCACTAAGTTCAGATCCTGGAACTCATGTACAATGTGTGTCATGGAGGAACACATCTGTAACGACAGCATTGCAAGGGGGGGGAGGACCCTGGAGCCCCCTCTAGCAGAACTGGCAACTCTTGATTCAGCCAGAGACCCTGTCTCAAAAATAAAAAAAAAAAAAGAAAGAAAGAAAGAAAGAAAGAAAGAAAGAAAACAGAAGGGGAAGGAAGGAAGAAAAGAAGACACTGGATGTTGACCTCTACAACACACACACACCCCATACACATGGATCTGCTGCGCTCAGTCTCCCTTAGCCAATTTCCTGCAGCTCCTCGTTGGTTCCCCATCTTAATAAAGCATCTGATGTCGGTAAGCCACATGGCCAGAATGCTGCTCTAGTAGGCAGAGGCTCTTAATAAAAACAATGACAGCTCTTTCCACAGCTGTGGGCTTTGAAATGTACCACATCTCCAGGAGGCCGGGGAGGTAACCCTTTGCTAATTTCTTTCTCACTGAATTCACTGGGAAAGGTGAGGAAGCATGTGTGGATGGAAAGTCAATTTTAACATTCCCATGTGTGTTGTGTTGTGTAGATCAGCTTCTCACATAGGAAACCTCCCAGCATGGATCTCCTCTGCCCTAAGAAAGGAGGTGCTGGAGCTGTTTACAGAAAAGGGAAGTAGGTGAAAACGTTTGCTTTTATCCTGCCTGACTCTGTGACACACACCCCCTTAGCAGGAAAACAGAATTAAGAGCTTCTCACAAGAGGAACCGGTAAACTCAGCCTTGGACCTCTCCTTCCAGTCAGTGTGAACACCTAGAGTCCCTGTGGAAGGGACAGTCGGGATGACATACAAGTGATGAGGGGTGTGGAGGGCCTGCAGGAATCAGTGGCTTCCAAGTGCTTGGCATTTCTGAATGCTGTGCTTTTGTTTTAGCTCTGACTATAGGAAATGAACCGTGATAGAAAAACACCTCGGTTCTTGTGTTGTGGCCTAGAATTTCAGAAAGAAGCCCCAGCTGTGAGGTAGCCACAGGGTGGGAAATGTGGAGCTGGAAGGAACAGGGGAGCAGGAGGTCCCCAGAACCAAGCTGATGGAAACATCTGTGATGAGGTGCTTGGTAATTAATCATCTCTGTGAGATTCCATGAGTCCCTAAGTCCCTCGAACCAGGCAGTTTGCTGACACAGGGGACAATAGTACAAATAACACCAGCAAGACTGTTAAAGCTACATCAACAGCCCTGCCCAGCAGAAGGCATTGGGTCCGGTTTCTAAAATTATTATGTGTGAAAGAATGCCTGAGGAGTGCCTCAGAATATCAGTCCCACATTCGGAATGGGAGTGTTTGCTGTCTCAGGTTGGTGGAGGTGGCGTCCAAACTGTAATCCGGACTCCGCTGTGAGAAGGAGCTTGTTGATGAAATAGCTAGCGTGGGAGCCGAGGAAGGCTCCCCCTTTCCCATGCTTGTGTTGTGAGCGGGTCTCTTGGGGGAGGAGGCACTGAGTGGCGATGACTCATGGAAGCCTGTGTGCTTGCCAGCTGGGAAGGGGCTGAAGAGCTGCCTTTACCTCTGCTCACCTTCTGGGCTCCCCCTTTCCTGACCTTTACCTAAGAGGGGACAGGTTAGGGGACCTGCTGGAAGGCCTTACCCCTTAACCTACATTTTTAATAGAAGATGAGAACATCTAAGACAGGCTTCCCTACAGGGTGAATTTCAAATATACCCTTGAAAAAGGTAAGAGTTGTAGTTGACTGCTAGGAATCTGCTACCATCCTGTGATAGGAAAGGAGGTTCAGTGTGTGTGTGTTTGTGTGTGTGTGTGTGTGAGTGTGTGTATATGAGTGTGTATGTGTGAATGTGTGTGATTGTGTTTGTGTGTGTGTGAGTGTGTGTGAATATGTGTGAGTGTGTATGTGTGAATGTGTGTGATTGTGTTTGTGTGTGTGTGAGTGTGTGTGAATATGTGAATGTGTATATGTGTGTGTGAGTGTGGGTATATGTGTGAGTGTGTATGTGTGAATGTGTGTGATTGTGTTTGTGTGTGTGTGAATATGTGAATGTGTATATGTGTGTGTGCATGTGTGTGTGAGTGTGTGTATATGTGTGAGTGTGTATGTGTGAATGTGTGTGATTGTGTTTGTGTGTGTGTGAATATGTGAATGTGTATATGTGTGTGTGCATGTGTGTGTGAGTGTGTGTATATGTGTGAGTACGTATGTGTGAATGTGTGTGATTGTGTTTGTGTGTGTATGAGTGAGTGTGTGTGTGAGTGTGTGTATATGTGTGTGTATGTGTGAATGTGTGTGTGATTGTGTTTGTGTGTGTATGTGTGTGTGTGTGAGTGTGTATGTGTGAATGTGTGTGTAATTGTGTTTGTGTGTGTGAATATGTGAATGTGTATATGTGTGTGTGCATGTGTGTGTGAGTGTGTGTATATGTGTGTGTATGTGTGAATGTGTGTGATTGTGTTTGTGTGTGTATATGTGTGTGAATGTGTGTGTGATTGTGTTTGTGTGTGTATGTGTGTGTGTGTGTGTGTGTGTGTGTGTGTGTGTGTGCACCTGTGAGTACAGGTGCCTGCAAAGGTCAGCAAGGATCCTCGGATCCTCTGGAACTAGAGTTTCCGGCAGTTGTTAGCGTCTGATCATGGGAACCATTCTTTCAGCCATGTTCTTAACTGTTACCCATTTCTCCAGTCCCCAGAGCATCCATTTATTTT
>PVIH01009129.1:24809-85041 GCA_004025045.1 Sigmodon hispidus | reverse complement strand
CTGGTCCCCATCACTGGTCCTCATCACTGGCCCCCATCACTGGTCCCTTCCTCCACTCTAAGCCCCCCTGCTTTCAGATCACACCTTCTTCTTCTCCATTCATGTTTATGTGCACACAGTGTACCTGGTGCCCTCAGATGTCAGAAGTGAACTTTGGATTCCCTGAACTAGAGTTATGCAGTTATTAACTTACTGTGTGTGCTGGGAAGTGAATGCAGGAGTCCCACTACTCTGTCCTGATTTTTCTTTGGCTATCTGGCCTGTCATTCTTGTCTAGTAACATTTTAATTCAGGTATCACTTTTCAACTTTAAGTTCCATCCATCGTTCAAAAATTTCCATTAACTTGCTCATTAAATCACTGGTCATATTCCTAATCATCATGTGACATTGCTGATCACTCCTTTTATCCTCCTTTGAGAATGCTGGAGGCCCAAAGAGATGGCTCAAGGCTGGAGGCACTTAGCACAAAGCTTGATGAACAAGTCTAGTCCTTCAGACCCATATGGTGGAAGGAGGGCAGCCTCCCGCAAGCGCTTCTCTCATTTCCACACATGGTCAAGCACGCACACACATATGTAATTTTTAAACAAATGCTGGAATGTTTGAGATAAGATCTTACTATATAACTCTGGCTGGCCTGGAGCTTGTTATGGAGACCAATCTGGCCTCAAACTCAGAGATTCATCATCCTGCCTCTGCTTCCCCATTGTTGGGATGTTGAAATTAGAATGTGACACCAAGCCCAGCCTTCCCCCCCACCCCCCACTAAAAGACAATGCTGTGCTTTCTTTCCTCTGGAAGGCACTTAGTTTGCTAACGTTTGTTTTCTTTTTTGAGAGTGTTGTGGAATGGAAATACAGCTCAGGGACGGACCACTTGCCCAGCAATCCCTTAAGGCCTGGATTCAAGGAAAGAGGGAGGAGGGGAAGAAAAGAAAGGGGAGCCAACTGTACCGGCAATTTTTCAGCTTACAGCTGTCTACTCACTCTAGGCTGTTACTGTTTCTCTGTCAACCTCACTAACTAGATAAGCCTTCCCCTAGCCTAGAGGCAGCAAACTCAACTGCTCTGCTCCACTTTCCTTCCTGACTACAGTACAATGTACCTGCTGGGGGACTACAGAGCTCTTTGCCTGTCACCCAAATCTACAAACAGTCTCTCCACCTAGCTTGACCAGATCCGAAGCTGTCTGTGATGGGAGAATGAGCTCATTTTAGCCAGAAGCTAGTTTGGCTGTACATGTTAGTCACAGCCTTTGGTACCGTTATTTAACTGATATTTATTTCTCAGTGGGGATTCAGCCACACCCTCCAGCCTCCCTCCTTTCTCAGTCTTGTGTTTACATTTAATTTTAAATAATAATAAAAACAGGATAAATGGCAATGCACACCAAAAAAAATTTACAAGTATAGGCAGAAAGAATGGAGCAATACTGTATTTATGAAGAACCCAGGTGACAATGAACATGAATTACTTTGGTAACAATGGGAGAAGTGTTCATTTTTACTATGAACAAAATTCAAACATGATTTATTGATAAGCTGTCTTAATTGGCAAAATATAAATTAATTCACAGAAGTAAATGAAGCTATACAACTTGTCATCCTTGATTTGAATATATAGCAGGGTATGGTGGTATATTCTTCTAAGTAAAGTTCAAGGCCAGCCTGGGGTTAGCTTTTTGTCAGCTTGATACGAACTAGGGTCATGTGGGAAGAGGAAAGCTCAATAGATAAAATGCCTCCACCAGACTGACTGTAGACAAGCTGGAGGAGCATTTTCCCAACTAACAATGAGGAAAGGCAGAGTCCAAGATGGCGTGCCTCCATGGGCTGACGGTCCTGGGCTGTATTTAAAAAGCACAAGAGTAACCTTTGAGGACTAAGCCTATATGCAGCATTCCACTACTGTCCTTACCTTTAGTTCCTGCCTCCAGGTTCCTGCCCTGTCTTCTCTCTATGGACTGTAACGTAGGAGGTGAAATAAACCCTTTCCTCTCCAAGGTGGTTTTAGTCCCTGTTTTATCATAGCAACAGAAACCTAACCAAGACAACACAGCTACATAGTAAAACTGTTTTCAAAACTCTGTCTTAAATAATAACACTTTAGATACAACTGTATCTAAACATACATTGTTATTATTTTACAAAAGGGCTCTCAACCAGGAGTTATATGCCCAAACTTCTTTATTTCTGTATTTGGGACTAGTTCTCACTATGCTGCCCAAACTGACTTTAAATGCCTGAGGTCAAGCAGACTCCTGCCTCAGCTTTCCAAGCAGATGGGAATAGTGTGGGCAACTGTCTGGCTCAGCTTATCTTTTAATTTTTGTGCTACTGGGGATCACATCTAAGGCCTCACATGTGCCAAACATGCACTCTAGCACCAAGCTACGTTCCCAACCTACCAGGTTTCTTTACTTTTTAAACAACAAAAACATGCCCTATCACAGCAGCTGAAACAACAAAAACATGCCCTATCACAGCAGCTGAAAAGTTGTTAAAGTTCAGAGACTTGTAAACAGCATCACTACAAAGAACACTGGGGAGTCTGGCAAATGGCCCAGTGGGAAAGGCACTTGTCACCAAGCCTGACTCTGTCACTTTGATTCCCAGAGCCCATGAGAGGGTGGAAGGATTGAACAGTCTCTACAAAGCTGTCCTCTGGCCTCCACAAATGCCCTGTCGGCAAACATGCACCCACACAGAGAAAAAGAAAGGATGAGAAGGATGGAGATAGAGAGTGGGGGCGATGATACAGAAGACAAAGGCAGGACTAAGCTATTATTAAAATAACCATATGTGAAGCACTCTGCAGATAGATCAAGGTTGGCCAGCAGCAATTTCATCGCACTATGAATTATAGCTAGAGAAGCCCCTAAGGCCAGCCCCAGGAAGCACCCTAACGGTGAGGGCCAGTAGCGCATAAACAACAGACTTGGAAGCTAATTCCAGTTCTGCTTATCACTGCATATAAAATGCAAGAAGGAGCCAGTGAGGTGAACACTACCTAATGACTGAATTCTATCTTCCTGTGGAGGGAGAGAATTAGCTCTGGGAACTTGTCCTCTGCCTTCACCTGTACACCACACAGTATATATGTATCCAAACTCACATACACATCACACAGTAACAATAAACTGAATTAAATAATTTGAAAATTATTTTTAAAAACATTCTACAGGCAAATCAGATTATCACCAGGTTTCAGAACCAATGTGTCAAAAAGAAAGGTACTCCCAGCCATGTATTGAGAAGTTTCTGGCCCTGACTAGTCCTAAGGTCTGGACCAGCAGTCTCAAAGTCCCAAAGAAACACACAGAAACTTATATTAATTACATGCTGTTTGGCCTATGGCTCAGACACACTGCTAGCTAGCTCTTACTCTTAAACTAACCCACGATTCTTCATTTTTTTAGCAATGTGGCTCGGTGTCTTCTCTCAGAACAGCATTTCAACTTCTTTTCTCTGTGTCTGCTGCTGTCTCTGCTCTTCTTGTTCCCAGTTCTTAGTCTGGTAGCCCCACCCACACTTCCTGTCTGCTTCTGGCCAATCATTTTATTAAACCAGTAGGAGGGGCAAATATGTACAATGTACCAGAACATAATCCCAAAGCACAGCCAGGCATGGCACTCAGGAGGCAGAGGCAGGTGGGTCTGTGAGTTCAAGGCCTCTGCCTACAGAGAGAGTTCCAGAACAGTCATAGCTACAGAGAAACCTTGTCTCAAATGCAGAGTGTTTTCAAGAACCACACAGCAGCATTAGTCTAGTTATAACACTAAAATGATTTTTAACTGTGCTTAGTGTAGGATGATACACATGTACATGTCTGAAAACACATATACACCAATTCACTTTTCAATGCATTTGATGAAACACACTTATGAAACAAATGATAAACGTATAGAGCAAAATGAAATCTAGGTGAACGTCCACTTTGCTCAAGAATGAACAACTTGCTAGGCATGGTGGCAAATGCTTTTAATCCCAGTGAGATCTTGTCTTTGACAGGGGGTGAGGTGAGAACTGATTCCTACAGAGTCATCCTTTGGTCCCCACAGGTGTGCCACAGCGTGTACCCAAGCATATACAGGCAGGAGTAAATAAATGCATAAATAAGTAGATAAATGCAATTTTTAAAATAAATAAAAAGGAAGGGATGAAGAGAGGGAGAGAGAGAATGGATTTAGTCAGATGTGATGATACATGCCAATAATCCCAACACTAGGGAAGCTGAGGCAGGAGGATCTGGAATTCAGGCCAGCCTGGGCAACACAGTGAGGTCCTGTCTTGGATGAGTGTGTGAACTTGCCAAGAACAAAACACAAAGCATTCTGAATGTCATATATACAAGCAACAGATGGCTCTGTGCCCACACTGTTTCCTCTCCAGCTAAAAGAAGGCTGAATAACTCATTACACATATGCACCAAGTTCTGGTTCCCACTTGGAATGAAATTTCAATCTGCCCATTAGTCCTTGGACAAAGTTTTTCCTGTTGTATACTCAAAACCTTCCTTGATCTGCCTTTTCCACCTAACCTCAGGCCTGCCCTTAGCTCTCTTTCCATTATGCCTCTCCGCTCAGTCCACTTTACAGAAGTTACTCTCTGCCTACAAAACCACCCAAGCTCAGCAGCTGAGAGCACAGACCATCTTCCAGAGGACCTGGATTCAATTCCCAGCACCCACATGGTGGCTCACAACCACCTAGGGGACCCAACAGCCTTACAAGGGCATACACACAGGCAAAACATCAATGCACATAAAATAAAAATAATTTTTAAAAATCCAAGCCATTGTATCAACTAAGTCCATCTATCCACCAAATACCCGCATTACGTCACTCTCAATTCAGGTCCATTAAACCCAAGTAAACATTATACAAGTATTGAGACTGATACATATTTTCTGTCTATTCTTTTATTTAACTAGTCATTGTTTTCAATTTAGGATCTTATTAACTAACCTCAAGTCCCTAGAGCTGTGGTTGCCTCTGGGAAGCAAGTACCTTCCAATGATGGTTCCTTTTCTCTTTCATTCTCTCTCACTATCTCTGGCCTAAATGACAACTGAGTTCCAGGTCAGCCAGAACTATACACAGTAAGACCTTGTAGATGCATGAATTCTGTTTGTGTTAAATGAGACTCTGAGCCAAATATCCGGGAAAGGCTGAAATATCAGAGAGAGGAAGCACCACAGTCAATTCTCACCCAGCTGTCTTGTAACTTCCTCAGCCTTGTCTCTTCTCCCAGTTGCTTCTATCTCTGCCTGGTTTCTACAACCCTTATATACTCTATCCCATCCAGGTTAGGATTAAAGGTGTGTAGCCTTGAACTCTCAGAAACAGAAGCTCAGTCTCTGGAGTTATGGGATAAAGGATGTTGGTCACCACTCCCCGTTTTCCCTGTGCTGGGATTAAAGGTGTGTGTGACTGACTCTCAGCTGTGTATCTTTGTACTCAAGGATCAAGGATTTCCTGAGTTGTCTGGTAGGATTTGACTGTGTGCTGCCTCTGATATTTCAGAATTTATTAACTATCTAACAGATATCCAAAGACCTTGTCTCAGAAGGAAGGAAGGGTAGATGGCAGGCAGGCTGGCTAGCAGTACACTATTTCTTTGAAATGCACTCATCTCCAGCAGTAATTTAAATTCCACATTAGTATAGAGGATGGTCTAGATGCAAAATAACTTCCTTTTTGGTCCTTAAAAATACAGTCTGCCTTCCACATCCAGGGATGAATATCTAGAGGAGAGGCAGTGAGATGGCCCAGTGGGTAGGGCACTCACCACCAAGCCTCATGACCTGAATTTAATTCCCAGGACCCACATGCTGCAGAGGACCGACCATCCCCTGAAAGGATATTACCTACACAAAAGCACTGTGGTATGCACAGACATACACAAAAAAGGTTTTTTTAAAAATCAAGAAAATACTGAGAAAATTTGTACCAGCGATGAATATGTAATGACTCCCTAAAGCAGAATAACTATTTACATGTGTTCACTGCATTAGGTAGTAGAGTTAGCAATGTAATGACTGAATGTGCAGAAGGCATCAGGCCTCTGATTTCGGCATCCACCAGGGAAGAAGGAAGGATGCTAAGTGAAGTCCTCTGGACAACAAGGACAAGCAAGTTTACCAAAGCAGCTCATTTCAACAGGTGCAGGAAACGGTATGCCAGAGGTGATGGTGATAGCGTTCCAATTAGCACTTCAACCTTGACCAAGGTAAGGCAGTTATCACAAACCGCTTGTTTCAAAATTGTCTATTCTGACCCCTGTAGCACCATTAAAACTATATAAATAAAAATAAATCTTTCTTCTCTGCATACAAACATTTTACCTTCAAAGATGAGGCCTCTTAGTTGTGATTGTAGGAGTTTATTCCTAGCTTGTTTAAATGCAAAGAAAGTACTCACCTTTCAGTGTTTATAGGATTCATATGAGATCTCAGAACTGTCAAGACTATGTATTATCAATAAATACATCTTAACCTTTTCAAGCTTTTTAAGTAAAACAATATAGAGACTATATAAATATGCTGGGCAGTGGTAGCACAGGCCTCTAATCCCAGCATTCCAAGTTCAAAGACAGCCTTGTCTACAAAGTGAGTTCCAGGACAGTCTGAGCTATACAGAGAAACCCTGTCTTGATGCTGGTGGGGGAGTAGGGTTCAGATTACCTAAATATGAAAGAAAACAATCTTCAGTCAGTTTAGTTTATAAACTACTATCTTGTCATCCCAGTTGTCAAGAGACAGATTTGTGAAGAGAGCCTAGCTTTCACAAAGATGCCTATCAAACAAATAGAAAGAATGTGAGGCAGGTTCGGAACTGGGAAGGGGCCAGCCTGGGCTACAGTGTGGAACCCGAGCTCATTAAACAAAAGGAAAGGGCAAGGTGGTGGCTTGGTAAGAGCCTCAGCTGTATCACCTGGTGACACAAGCTCTATCTCCAGATTACGAGTGGCCACTGTGGCCTCATCACTCCTACATGGAAATGGGCGTCAGAGACGGGGCAGTCACCCAGAAGCTCACGTCAGCTCTGGTATGCACAGGAGAGCCTTGTCAACAAGGTGGGTGGAAAGAATGCCGCCTCAAAGTTGTCTTGTGACCACCAAAGCATGCCACCCGGACCCCTGAACCCATCTATACTCCCACCTCCCAGAATGTCACCTCCCTTTTCTCTTGGGCTGATCATTCATAATCCTGACTAGACCACAATGCACTGTGCTCTAAGGTGATCATTCCACGTAGGAAAGTCTAACAAGTTAAAGGCTTAAAAATCAGGGCTAGGGCTAAGGGCTAGGGCTAAGCTGTTGAGTGCACCCTGCCTAGTTAAACACAAGACTGACTGGATCCCTCAGTCCCCCATCCCTTCCTCCCCTGTTGTAAGTCATGAAAAGCATGCTAATCAACTTGGTGTTAAGTTTCTTTAGAGCAGATGTTATCACTAATCCTTGCAGAGCACAACAGTTAATGAAGACATCTCTCCAAAGTCATGGCCAGTAACTACATTGAGACTGACAGAGACCCATTTAAAGGTTTCATACAATTAGAATTTTTTTTAAAAAAAAATATTTTTAGTTATTATGTATACAGTATACAGAAGAGGGCACCAGATGTCATCACAGATGGTCGTGAGCCACCATGTGGTTGCTGGGAATTGAACTCAGGTCCTCTGGAAGTACGGTCAGTGCTCTTAATCTCTGAGCCATCTCTCCAGCCCCACAATTAGAAACATTAAAATGTACTTTCTGTAGTTAATACTAACAGTCATTAAGACAAAACTGAATTTACAGAAACATTACTCTTATTTTCTGCATCTTCATCATGTATTTGTCCAAGTATGTGATGACATTACATGTTTATCTGTCTCTGTGAGAAATGCACAAGACCAGTTCGAGTTATGTCGGTGTGAGGATCACTAATCAGAACTTGGTGGATGAGTCTAAACTGAGATGTCTAGAATGCCATTTGCATTATGGCTCAGAAGCACTGGACTAGCACAAGCTAAATGGTGAAGTTAGCTGATTGCTGGAGATGTTCAGCAGGGAAGAGCACTTGGTTGCTCTGGCAGAAGACCCAGGTCCAGGTCCCAACACCTACACAGTGGCTCACAACCACCAGGAACTCCAATTCCAGGAGATCCCACACCCTCCGCAGTCTTCCTCGGTCTTCCACAGGCACAAGGAACATGCAAAGCACGTAACAATGCAGACAAAACACTCACACATACAAAACCAAAGTAATTTATTTAAAAAGTTAATGCACCAGTTAATTAGGTTAAGTTATATATATATATATATATATATATATATATATATATATATATAAAGTCCTATTCGTTCAGTCCGCTCTAAATGCTTAGGAAATACCTCTCTTCCTAACCTCCCCACTACCTAAATATATAACCCTGGCTGACACTGAATTCATAGAGATTTACATGTCTCTGCCTCCCAAGTGTTAAAGGCATGAAGCACAATCAGCATCAGTCTCTTTCTAAAATATGTCAATATTGCATCCACAGTCTACTTTCAAAGGCGCAATCATGTCCTCACTTTAGACCCTTAGCTAACGAGCCATCTTTATCCCGCTGAAACATAAGCACCTCTCCTCTAACTAGCCACCTCAATCCTCTGAACTCAATAAATGCATAGCACATTTGCACAACAGTATATTGTTTCAAGTACATTTCCCACTAGAGAATGCTGCTTCATTACCCAAATTATAGGTGAAGGATGGGGGCAGTGACGCATGTCTGTGACACTGATACTTGGGAGGCAGAGGCAGGAGAATCAGGAGCACAAGTGTCCCTACCTCAAAATAAAAAATAAAAACAGACATTTTGGATCACTTGGTTTAAAGCCTGAGCTCTTTCCAAGAACACTAAGCTAATGCTGTCTTAAAAGGACAAACTATAAAAGATACTTGTCAAAGTTGCTGCTCTTCCTAAGCAGAATCAAGAACAAAAGAAGGAAAGGGGTGCACACCTGCACCCCAGCATTTGGAAGGTGGATCAGAAGAATGGGTAGCTTCAGGCCAGCCTGGGATGCATGCTTCAAAAGAGGGCCACCTACCAACCCAGGGGTTGGAGGACTGCAGAGGCCCGTCATAAAGGTTCAGTGTGCCATGCTAGTCTTGCTCTTGACCGATGGACATTATTTTCCAAGTTACAGCAATAACCATGAATCCAATTTCTGAAGCCCTTAAGTTTTAGCTTAACAACAACTAATGTAGATGAAACCGCTAAGATTTATAAACACAAACACACAGGCGCATCAGCACTCAGAAGAGAGAAGCAGGTAAATTTCTGAATTTGAAGACAGCCCTGTCTACACAGAGAAACCCAGTCTCAACAAATAAATAAAAATAAGCGCAAAACACACACAGAGATAATTCTTTAATTCCAGCATTCTGTGAGCTCTGAGGTCAACCTCTATATAATGAGTTCCAGGGGGGCTAGAGAGATGACTCAGAGGTTAAGAGGACACTAGCTGTTCTTCCTGAGGTCCTGAGTTCAATTCCCAGTAACCACATGGTGCCTCATAACCATCTGTGATGAGATCTGGTGCCCTCTTCTGGCATTCAGGCATACCATATAATAAATTAACCTTTTAAAAAAAATGATTATTGCCTGCCTTGTTTTAAATTCAGAATTAAAACAGCTCCCTAGCTCTCAATATTCAAGATTCAGAGTACTAGTTCTTGAGATCTGATCTAGTATCTGCAAAGGAACCAAAAGGAAAAAGAATCCTGTAGTTCTGAGATGAAAACCAGAGGCTCCAACTTCATTTAGCACAATGGAGCCTCACTTGGGGCCACAGAACGGTGATTGATAGGTGGAGCACTTTGGCTCACCCTGTTGCTCATCTCCTCCAGCTACACAGGGCACAGAAGCCCTTTACCCAAGTTCACAGAACGAGAGTTCTGAGCCTTTCCAGACAGGGCTGTCTCAACTGTGTGGGGTCCTCCTGCATCCACCTCCCTAGTGTGCCATGCCCAGCCCACAGAAGCAGTTTCTAAAGCACAAACTGCAACAGCAGAACCCCTTGAAGCTGTCCGGGTTGGTGTTCACCACTCAAACTCTGAATCTAAGACAGCATGCACCTCAAAACCTCACCCTTCTCTCTGCGTGTGACTGTCGTTACCGCACAGGTGATCAGCATGAATTGCATCTGAGGGTAACCATGAAGCAACGCTAGACTTAGACATGTCACCTGGCTTCTCTGCTTCTAGTCCCAAGAGTCTAAGTGGGCTCCTATCTACCCAATGAGTCAGGAAAGAGCAACAGATGACACTACAGAGGGATGACACAGAGTCTCCTCCAACCAACTCCAGGATGATCTGGCCTCCACCGTACTTCAGTCTACCTAGAGCGCCATAATAACTACCTCTAGGAAGGGGTGTGTGGGGGGGGTGTCATTTCTTTTCCCTTCTCCAAATCTGTAATCCCTCTGGTGGCAAACACAGAATTCCTCAGTGTCGAAAGAGGGAACCCCCAAATCCTTCTGTGGACTGCACTGTCGCTGAGCCAGGGTCTCTGACCACAAATCTGTCTTCTAAAGCCACAGTCTGGCTCTCTGCTGCCTATAATCTTCCCTGGATCCTCTCTGCTCAGGAGAGCTGGGCCCCAGCTCTTGCCACATGCATATGTCTCCCCACTATACTTTCCCATCCTAGAAAGGTATATTCCTTTCTCCCTTCATTTACAGGGCCTTGACAGATTCTGCTCCCTCAGCTTCGAAAGTTCTTCTCAGTCCTGCCTGATCATCCCATTTTTCACACCAACCTCTTCTCAGACCTTACGTCAGGCCAGCTCCTCACCAAAGCCTTCTCTGAATCTTCCACGAGGTCATGTTCCTGGAAACACCTCTGTACCACTCCATTACTCCTTCAGAGCACATTTTACTCTTGTATAACATTTTTTTTTTTTTTTTGAGACGAGGTCTCACCCTTTAGCTCTGTCTGGCTCCACCTCCCAAGTGGATTAAAGGTTTGTGCTTCCACACCCAACTTGTATGACTATTATTAAAACCCACCTTCTCCATATTTATAAACTCTGTGAGAACAGTCTACCCTCTAAGCCTTCAGTCCCCACAGCATCTGGCACAGAGCGTGCACTCCTCAGCAGAGCAAGTGTTACCGGCCTCAAAACTATTTCCCACTTCTTCACAATGCAGTCTTCTTAAACCCGGCCTTTGGCACCCCTGAAAAATGGCATCCCTCTCATCAGGCCCTCAAATAATGGGCCTTTTCCTGGATAGAAAGTACTCTGAGCTCCTCTCCAATCCCACTAGCTTGCCAAGGCTTTCCCTCCATGATACTTTTGTGCTCTCCGTTTTTACTGTTTGATACAACTTTTTTCTCCTGTCACTTACCTTCTGGCCATCAGTGTGAACTCCTAGGGCTGGACTATTCACACTCCACCACTCCACTCCCAGGGCAGCACTAACCACTGAGTGGCTCCCCCCATACAAACACATATAAAGACACTGTATTTTCCCTCTGAAAAGAATACTTAGCTTCCTTCTTATGCCTCATAGGTGATTCGATCTGCCTTATGAGAGACTGCCCGCAAGTTCCTTTTCAAGGGATGTTACCCTCCTTCCCCACATCCTAGTGAAATGCTTTTAGCTGCCTGTATTCCTGTTCCATCCACTGCTACAATGACCCTGTGTCCTCTGTGACCGGCCCCTGCCTGCAGCAGACACTTGTTCGGCCCTGAAACCTGTCATTGCCTCCACTCCGGTACAGAACACCCAGCGGAGACTGCATACACCAGCCCAGATCCTCATCTGATCCATTCTGTTCCTTTCCATCCCTCCACGAATGATCAGGGCTTGCTGGGACTCCAACCCAAGAAGCACCGAACGCACTGAGTTCCCCAAGGCCTCTTCTTCCAAAACCACCATCCCTGGGCCCAGAGATGCAGACAACGGGCGGCCAGGCCCGCTGCAGCTCCGACGCCACAGTCTAGGCCCCCGCGCCCGCCCCCATCCTTCCCCGGCGGCCACTGCAGTGCCAGCTCCCGGCAGGGCTGTCGATCACTGACCAGGGAAGGTGTCTCGGGACACGGCGGCGGCGGCGGCGGCGCTGGTAGGAAGCCTGGCAGACGTTAACCGCTCAGCGCTCCATCCCTCCCGGACCTAAGCTCCGGCTTCTCGGCTTCCTCGACCCCTGCGCCCAGAGCGAGTCACGTGCCAGCCCGAGCAGTCAGCTGACCGCAGCGCACGCAGCCCCGCCTACGCGCGTGACGGCCTCCGGAGCGGGCGGGGCTGGCCCAGCGCAGAGCGCGCTTCCGGGTGGGCGGGGCTTAGCGCTTGCACCTGCCCCGGCTTGGCAGCCCCCTGGAAGTGGCCCCGCCCAACCTAAGACTGACCATGGATTTCCACGATTCAGACTCCCCATCCTCCTGCACCGACTGCAAGCTTTATTTGGTAGTCCAGTTGTCGGGGAAATCGCCCCAAAAGTTCACTTCGGTGTATTCACAGTTTCCATCCAATCTAGTACTACTTCGTTCCATAAAGTGGTCAGCTCCATAAAACTGAGCACCAAGCATTGTCGAATCTTTTTTTAGGATTAGCTAGTAGAGTGGCCCCTTGTCAGGAACTCCACATCTGGTTTAGGGGTACCAAAATGAATAAAAGTAGTCAAAGAAGGTTTCAGGACAGAGGCATGGACAGGGAAGCTATCAGCTTTGGGTTCCAGCATAGTAGATACATATCCAACTGCTCTCAAACTATGCATATTTCACTGGCTGGGACAATAGATGTACTATCTCAGAATTTAGAAACTTGGAGGCTGTGGGATTTTCTATTTCAATCGTTTTTAGATTTACAGCTTAGCAAACTGAAGGCTCAGAGGTCATGGAGCTGCTTGTACAAAGGAATGAGCACTCCTGACATTAAGTCCTGGCTGTTTTTACTGGGATGCGTAATAATACATTTTCATTGTCAACTTGGAAACAACTCCAGGTGTGTCTTTGCGGGAGTTTCCAGCCAACTTTAACTTAGAAACCCCGCATGGGCGGCACCATCTCGTGGGCTGGGAGCCAACACAGGATCGCTTTTGCAAGGGATGGAGAGATGGCTCTGGGGTTAGGAGAGCATTCTGCTTTTGCAGAGGACCTAAATTCCGGCACCAGCACCCACACGAAGTGCCTGTGGCTCCAGCTACCTCCAGGGAATCCAATAGGGAATCTGGCCTCCTCCAGAATCTGTACTCATGTGCACACCCAGAGAGACAAAAAACACTCATACACATAAATACAAACAAAATAAATTTAAACAATGAATAAGAGCCAGAGAAAGAAGGCCCAGCAAGTCAATGCACTTGCCACCGAGCCCCACCGAGCCCCACCGAGCCCCACCGAGCCCCACCGAGCCCCACCGAGCCCCACCGAGCCCCACCGAGCTCCAAAGAGAGAGCAACTACTGCAAGATATTCTCCAATCTCCACATGCACATGGTAGCACTCACCTGTGTACACACACAAATAAATGTAGTTTAAAAAAATTTATTTTTTAAGGAGAAAGATAAGCACCAAGTAGTTTTAAAAAAATTCTTTTTTAAGGAGAAAGATGAGCACCAACATTCATCTCTCTGCTTCCTGATTATAAATACAATGAGACTGACCAGATCTTTCAGACTCCTGCACTGAGAGAGCTTATTCTTACCATCCTGCTACAAACTGTGAGACAAAATAACCCTTTCTGTACTGGGCACTTTGTTATTGCTGTGACAGAACACTATAACCAGGGCAACTTATATTTATTTGGGCTTATTTTTCAGACTGTTACCATCGCAGCAGGTAAGTGGAGCAGCAGACAGGCATAGCAACTGGAGTCCCTGAGAGCTCACAAAGCAAACCACAAACAGGAAGCAGAAAGCACCCTGGTAATGTGACATACTTCTCCCAGCAATGCTGCCCCTCCTAAACTTCCCCAAACAGCCCCACCAATCAGAGACCAGTCATTCAAATACTTGAGGCTCTGCGAGATGTCTCATTCAAACTACCACAACTTCCTTCCTCACGGAGCTTTTGTCGTGTATTTTGTGGCAAAAAATAAAATATATATATACATATATATGTATATATATACAAAATTGTTGGCAGTAATGAAATCTTTAGTCTAATGTAACCTGAATGTGTGTTTCTCAAGTCTTTGAAGCTGGTTTATACGAAGAGTGTGGAAGAGTTTGGAACTGTGGGCTAGGGCAGCTGGACAGTGCCGTATTAGAGCTTAACAAACCATTCTGAGAGGGCTCAGAAGACCAGAATGCTCCCAGAAATGGAAGTGAAGTCCTGGCTCATGGGGTTCGCCAGGGAACAAGGATTAATAGGAAGTAGGCTAGGAGTCCTTTGTATCCGATTCTGGCAAAGAACTTGGCTACATTCTGGCTGTGCCCTGAAATTTTAAGTTTTAAAATTTATGGCTAAGTTCAAAAGTAATGGACTAAGCTCTTTGTCAAGGGATTTTATGACAGTATAACAAGCAGTCTGTGGAGCGGTCACAGCTCACTGCTCTTAGCTCTTAATCAGAAATAAGAAAAAAAAATGAAGTTTGATTAAAATGGCAGACAAGGTAGGTATAGAGAAAGCAGGTGTTCCATTGACAGCTCTGACTTGTGAAAATACAAATTCACTGGAAAAGAAAGAACCTGAGGAGAATACTACTGAATGGTTCCTTCTTCAAAAACAACTGTTAGGAAGGCTAGCAATCTGGATGCATGGCTAAGAGGATTTGCTGTGCTTCCCCAGGACCAGAGTTCATGAACGTTTCCAGCATTGGCATCTCGCAGCTCACAACCACTTCCAGCTCCAGGGGTTCCTATGCCCTCTCCTGGCCCCTTGAGCATATTTATGCTGTATTTTCTTGATTACTGGTCAATGCCACCCCTAGGCAGGTAGTTCTGAATCATATAAGAAAGTGAACTGAGCAAGCCATAGAGAGGGCTCCTCCACAGTCTCTGCTTCAGTTCCTGCCACTAGTCAGTGATAGACTGTAATTTGTAAGATAAAATAAACCATTTCCTACTCCGGTTGCTTTCCGGTCAAGTAGAACAAGTAGACATCATATTTGACATAAATTATGAAAGAAAATGCCTTTAAATTTTCTTAGCATAACTGGTTCTTAGGAAGAAGGTGCAGGAGGGTCTTCTGATCATCAAGAAGTTAACACAGGCAGGGACATGGGCCAGTGAAGGCCAGGAGAGCTGTTTTTGCTTCTTACAGTGGCTTCCAGGGGGAAGGAACTAATTCAATGACTAGGGTGGGCCAGGCCCTGCAACTTGGTATATGGGGCCCAGTTTTCCCGTATGTAAACCTCCAACAGGATTATTCAGAGGGTTAAGTAAGATAATGGGAATAACGCAGTTAACTGAGCAGCTGACATCATCTGTCTCCTCACAAAATGCTGCTCATAATATCACAATGGCTTTTATGAAAAGACCTGGAATACAAGGAAAGGATTGGATCTCCAAAAGGCAGCAGTCAGCTAACCAGAACAGAGGCACCTGACCAGATAGGCAGATAGCCAATGATTTTGAGCCTCAGCGTGGTGAGCGCTATATGGGCTCAGTTTCCTGCTCAAGCATTTGAGATGCAGCGAGCCCTGAGCCTCAGAGACTTTGGGGTTTTGCTTTGCTTACATTTTTTATTTTGCTGATGAGATAAAGTCTTTTGGTGTAACCAAGTTGACCTGGAATTTGCTCTTTAGTCCCTAGTAGCCTAAAATTTGGATCTCTTCTCTAAGCTTTCTGAGCTCTGGGATTCCAGGATTATACCACCATTCTTCTAGTTTAAATTTTCTTTAAGAAACAAAGGGTGGGGGCTGGAGAGATGGCTCAGCAGTTAAGAGCACCCTCTGCTCTTCCAGAGGACCCGGGTCCGATTCCCAGCTCTTGGTTCTAGATCAGCCTGGTGCATGTTGCTGTTCCCATATCAGGTGAAGTTACATGATGAACACCGTCTCAAAAGGAGTCGATGAGAATGAGAGCAGAGTAAAAATCCTTGCCACCAAGCCTGATGACCTGAGTTCCATTCCCAGATCCACATGGGAGAAGGAGAAAACTGAGTCCCCCAAGTTTTCCTTGACCTCCACTGCGCATATGCATGCATGAGTTTGCATATGCACACACTAAATAAATAAATATAAATTTAAAAATTTCCTTTTAACTTAGCTGGGCATGATAGTTCACACCTGTAATCCTCGAAGACTGAGGCAGGAAGATTGCTGTGAATTTGAAGCTAGCCTGAACTACATAGTTAGGCCCTGTCTCAACAAACCTAAATAATAAACAATAGATAGGTAGGTAGATAGATAGATAGATAGATAGATAGATAGATAGATAGATAGGTAGGTAGGTAGATAGATAGATAGATAGATAGATGATAAAATGCCACACCCAGGTATCCTGACAACTGCCTTTTAAAGCACTTGGGAGTCTGAGGCAGATGGATTACAAATTTTAGGATAGCCTCAGCTGTGCAAGACCCTATCTCAAAAACAGAGATCTGGGCTAAGTAGTACTACTGTGGAAGCTAAGACAGAAAGATTGAAATTTCCTTCCAAGATCAGCCAAGGCTACAGAGAAAGTTCAAGATGAGACGCTGAGTAAATATAGAAAAGGTGAAGCAAACGACTGGCTAAAGCTCTGTGACAGAGCATCTTCACAGGTCCTGGGCCATCCAACCTTTAGAACTAAAAAACGAGTCTTTGCAATATCAGAAGATAAACTGCTAGGTTACTAATTTATTAAATTAGAAGATTGTGGTGATATGTTATATATTTAATAAAAAACAGTCTGGAATACCAGAGAAAAAATCCACCCCTGTGCAGTCAATCCAGGATGGTCATGCCTTTAATCCCAGCATGGGGAGGAGAGGGGGAAGATGGGTGTGGTGACCTACTCCTTTAATCAATAACTCCAGAGACTTTCTGTGTTTCTGTAAGTTCAAGGCTAGCTACCAAATAGTAGTAGCTCCCACCTTTCATCTTAACTTGGATGTAAAACAACTGGGCAAAGAAGGTATTTAAGGAAGGCATAGGAACACATATTCATTCTGTAGAGGCGACCAGGAGCAAGGCTGAGGAAGCTGGAAGAAAGCTGGTGAGGTTTGACTGTGGTCTGTTTCCTCTCTCTGATATTCCAGCTTCCCCACCCCCCACCCCCATCCAATATCTGGCTCTGAGTTCCATTGAATACATCCAGAATTTGTGCAACACAAGATGTTTTGGGAAGTAAAGTTTCTAGACCGAGGGTTATCTTTCTTTTCTTGTTGTTATTTGTTTCTTTCAACCAGGAAGTCATACTGTAGCATAGAATTACCCAGAAATCACTACGTAGCTCAGCTGGCCTTGAAATTTTTCTGCCTTTGTCTTCCAAGTGCTGAAGTCACTGGTGTGTGGCAGCATGCCTGGTGGCTTCTTACCTCTCTCCTGTCCTTGATGTGGAAGGTGGGCTCTTTTTTCTTTCTTTCTCCTCTTCCTCCTCCTCTTCCTCCTCCTTTTCTTCTTCTTCTTCTTTTCTTAGTATTTTGAGTCAGGATTTCTCTGAGTAGTCTTGGCTGTCCTGGAACTTACTCTGTAGACCAGGCTGGCCTCGAACTCACATAGAACTGCCTGTCTCTGCCTTAGCGATAGGACCAAAGCCGTGTGCCACCACACCCAGCTGCAACTGTCTACCTTAGGATACTGAAATGAGTGTCACTTGCCAGGAGGTTAAAGTTATATGGCAATTCTTCTAGCAAGGTCCTGGCTGCCACTAGCTCACCTGAGGATGGCCTTGTGGCTTCCAGTCACCTTGTCTTACCTGCATGACAGCCTGAGCTGCAGGACTTCCTCCTTCTCTTCTCCATTCTTCTCCTCCAGCAGCTGCTGAGTCTTCAGGTTGTCTGCTGTGGTGGTTTTGTTGTGCCCATGTCATGACCCACAAACAAGATCTCCACAGAGCCAATATCCGATGCAAGCACAAAGGGGTATATTGATTTATAATATAATGAATCTCAGCATTCCGACACAAAGGGCTGATAAAATTGCCGAGGCCCTCACAGTGAAGGGTTTTTTAAAGAAAAAGTAGAAGTTTAGGTCTAAGGGAATTTGGAGAATTTCTATCAGTGGTTTTAAGGACATACGGAGCCCCACAGATTGTTTGCACTGATGCATTGGTGCCCTGACCAGGGCTCTGAGCTGTTGTGGGCTGTTTGTGGTTGTTTTTTAAAACTCTATGGAACTGAGTGGAGCTAAGTTCAGCCCTTGACCAAGTTCTGTTTAAAAGGGAGTTCTTTTTCAAAATGGAGTTTGTCCTGTTCTCTTCAGTTTGAATAAGATTGGCCCCATAGGTTCATATATTTGAATGTTTAGTTAATAAGGAGTGGAACTATTTAAAAGAATTAGAAGGACCAGGAAGTGTAGCCTTGTTGGAGGAGGTGTTTTACTGAGGGTAGATTTTGAGATTTCAAAAGCATAACAGGTCCACTCCATTTAGAGTACATTTCTTTCCTTTTCCTTCTTTCTTTCTCTCTGTCTTTTTTTTTTTTTTTTTTTTTTTTTTTTTTTTTTTTTTTTTTTTTTTTTTTTTTTTTTTTTTTTTTTTTTTTTTTTTTTTTTTTTTTTTTTTTTTTTTTTTTTTTTTTTTTTTTTTTTTTTTTTTTTTTTTTTTTTTTTTTAAAAAAAAACCTTTATTTATTTGCCTTGGTGTTTTGCCTGGAACTGGAACTACAGACAGTTGTTAGCTGCCATGTGGGTGCTGGGAATCGAACCCGGGTCCTCTGGAAGAGCAGACGGTGCTCTTAACCCCTGAGCCATCTCTCCAGCCCCCTCTCTGTCTTTTTTCTTTCTTTCTTTTTTATTGTTTGTTTTTTGTTTTTGTTTTTGAGACAATGTTTCTCTGTGTAGCCCTGGCTATGTTGGAACTCACTCTGTTACTTTGAAGACCAGGCTGGCCCTGAACTCAGAGATCCCCATCTTTGCCTTCCAAGTGCTGGGATTAAAGGCATGCACTCTCATCATCCAGCTTCAGTAAATTCTTAAAGTCTTTTATTAATGAGATGAAAAACCCCCAAAGGGGAGCCTAGTTTCCCTTGTATCATCTGTCATCCAAGAAGAAACACTAAAATTCCAGTAGCAAGAGAGTATTTCTAGGGCAGAAAGGGAACTACAAATTCTCTGTGAAGAGAGTAAACTTAGCTCAAGAAATACCATTTTGTATTCTAGTAGCCACAGAGATAAAATCCACATTCCTGGCAGGGGCTTGCCCAGTTCTAGGAGAGAATGAGCTGGACACCTGGATGATCCAGGTGGGGTCCAGGACTAAAAGGAGTCTTCCATTTTAGAGAACTATGCAGAACTAAAGCAGACAGAGCCCTGAGAAAGAGTCCCTCACCCAGTTCCCAGAGACCATAGCTAGAAACTGCTGTTCACAGAGGGGCAGCATGACCGAAGTTCCAACTGCAGAATCCATACCACCCTGACCCTGCTATCTGACCACCAAATGCTCTAGTCAAAATACACCACCATCATTCCTGGGCCCAGATTCAAGGAGAAATTCCCCAGATTAGCTGTCAGCACACAACCTTGCACTAGAGTAACCCCAAATTGTGGTTTTTCTCTTTAAAAGTGGCTGTTAAGCTCCCCTCGGGAGCCCCTCCTGATCTTGCTATGGCAAGAGCTGGACTGGGTCCCTGCCATGGCTTGTATTTATATCAATAAACCTTGCTATTTCGTTCCACTACATCCTTGTCTCTGGTGGTCTCTCCGGGGTTTCGACTTTGGGCATAACACTCTGCTTTTTGGATCCTGGTTGGAAATTGCTTAGATTAGCTAGAGATATAAATTGAGGGGTGGGTTGAAGAATAGCAGGTGATCCATGAACATCTCTGGTGACCAGCCATTCCTGGGGGGTAGTTACTAGGGAGCTGATAGGGAAGAGAAGGGGGGGAAATCCAAAAAAAAACAAGTAATTTTAGTCCTGGTAACTAAGTTATTTGGGTTTCAGGAGTTGTAATTATTTAACCAAAATAGAGGAGCCTTTTAAAATGGTGTGACCATGGCTTGTTTATTCTCACAGATGAATAAGATTATTTGGGAAGATACTCAGCTAGATACCTAAGCATACATTCAGTTACCCTGTGGTTTGATGTCTTCCCCTAAATTCATGCTGACATTTAATTGCCATTGCAGCAACACTATAAGACTGTGAAGGCATGGATGTATCATTACAAAACTTTTTCAGGAAAAGAGCATTTAATGCCTGAGGGCAAATTCAGCCAGTGGATTTAGGGGTTGGGTTCCAACTGGAAAGGGTAGCAAATAGCTGCTGGACTCCATACTCCTTTGCCCAATCCTGAAGTGCCAAGATGTGTAGCAACCTGCTTATGTAGGCTGTTCGGGGCCAACACTCCCCACCCCTGCTGCGCCAGAACAAAGAATTTTGTTTGAACCTGTCTAAAGCAATAAACAGACCCTCATGTGTTTACATCGATTCTAGCCCCCTGGTGGTCTTTGGGGGTCCCTGGACCAGGTACAAGACCTCTGGAATGTGATCAGTCTCACCCAGTGTGTTGATTGGTTTTGTTAACCGGAAACAAGCTGGAGCCATTTGGGAAGTGGACCACTCAATTAAGAAAATGGCTGTAGAGCATTTTCTTGATAGATGACGTATGTGGAAAAGCTCAGCCCATTGCGGGTGGTGCAAACCCTGGGCAGATGGTCCTGAGTTGTATAAGGAAGCAGCTGAGTAAGTCATGAAGCACAAGCCAGTAATCAGCGCCCCTCCATGGCCTCTGTTCCAGCCTGAGGTTCCTCCCTTGAGTTTCTGTCCTGACTGTCTATAGTAATGAACTGTGATGTGGACATGTAAGCCTCCCCAAGTCATGGTGTCTTTTAACAGCAACAAAAACTCTAAACTAGAACACTAAGTCATGACTCCAAGTCAATAGACAGACACTTTAGAGAACCCAGTGATCTCCCAGTCACCCATACAATACTTAGGAGTTTTCTTCCCGCCTCCAAAGACTGAAACTGAACCTAATTTCCAAGGCTCAGATCACAGTCTAAAATTATCATGTAAATTGGGGGATTAAAATCAAGAACTACTGTGGTGCTGTGGGTCACTGTACAATACCTTAACTATGGGTGGTAAATCCCACCTTACAGAGTTACAGTGCCAAGTCAATCAGCAGATATACATAAAGGGTGTACCCTGAAGTATGTGGGAAATACCTAATAAAAACCAATTGAGATGCCCTGAATCATGCCATTGAAATGTTACAATGGCATTTTGTTAACAGTCCAGATTGTCATGTCTTGACCACCTGAGAGAATAAGAGTGAGGAAGTGCTTTAGAGAAAGAGAGACCCAACCAGTTCCTCCCTGAATCTCTTGGCATGACTTTCTGAGCCTTAGGCAAATAAAAATGCTTTTGTTCCAAATGACTCCTCTGGCCTGGTGATAGGCTAACATTTCCATGGTGTGTGTCTCTTCCACATCCCTTCACTTCCCTGTTCTGGGCTCCAAATGTGGAAAGACAGCCCTGGGAAAGTCCAGGATGATCAATGGTGTGAAACTGTGTGGGGATTGAAAAGAAAGCTCTGTCTTAGAGGCCAGGGACTCTTCAAGTCTCCGTTTTGTGAAAGAGACAACAGGCATCATCCTTCTGGGGCTATGGACTCCAACAGTCTGGAGCCGGGAGCCCAAATAAACTAATTCTTGTCTTAAAAATAAAAAGCAAGAAAGGTGCAAAATTGTAATCCCTGAAGCTGAAGCAAGTGTTCAAAGCCAGTGTTAGCTATGTTTTGAGACCCTGCCTCAAAAACAACAACAAAAAAATGGGGTGCCCCCTACATCCGCCTCACAGAGGTTTTGTTTCTAGAAACCAATTGCAATTTGAGAGAGGTCGATTACATAGGAATGTCAAATATGTGCCCTCCACACTAAACCTGTGACATACTTCCACCTAGCTCAGTGCTGGAAAATTAGTAATTGAAATTTCTCTTTGAGGACTGGAAAGATGGCTCAGTGGTTAAGGCACTGACTATTCTTCTGGAGGACCTGAGTTCAATTCCCAGCATCCACATGGCAGCTAACAACTGTGTAATTCCAAGATCTGACACCCTTACACAGTTATATATGCAGGCAGAACACAAATTCACATAAAATAAAAATAAGAAATTTCTCTTCAAACTGTGCAGTGGATTTACTCTTTAGAGCATCTTAAACAAAAATCACACAAATCCACAGCAATTTCACCAGTTTAGAATTTATACAGTATTGTTTAATTTACTAATATAAGTATTATTTAATAATATAATTTACTAAGTATAATGTACAGCAAGAGTTATTTAGATCCTACTTTAGGAGATTCGTCCAGCCCAAGGAAGCCCCAAAAATGGGGCTTTGAAAAACATAAGGCTGGGGCTGGAGAGATGGCTCAGCGGTTAAGAGCACCATCTGCTCTTCCAGAGGACCAGGGTTCGATTCCCAGCACCCACATGGCAGCTAACAACTGTCTGTAGTTCCATTTTCAGGCAAACACCAAGGCAAATAAATAAATAAATAAAGTTTAAAAAAAGAAAAACATAAGACCACACCTTATCAGAAAGACAGTAACTAAAATTCTAGAAATGGGGTGTGTGTGTGCATCTGTCCTGAGCTGGGTGACAACTTGAGAGGATTTCAGGCTGCTGTCTAGGGAAATCAAGAACACTGTTAACATGCGTATTCCTCCATCACTGACCTCTCCAGACAAGAACCCACCTCAGCTCTGCCGCCCCCAAATCACTGAGATGTTGGTTACAAACACAGACTCGCCCACTCAGTCACGGGCATGTGAAGATGGGCACACAACCCTTAGGAGCCCGAAACAGGAGGACTGATGAAGGCCAGCTTGGGTCTATCACAGACAAACAAAAAAGGCACCTAGGGATGCCCTGGGAGAGGTTGCTGTTGTTCCTTTTATGTTTGGATAGTGGTCCTCTGTCTTTCTTCTTCTCTCTCCTTTTGAGGTAAATTCTTGTAGATACCAAACAGGCTTGAATTTGTTGTACAGCAAAAGTGTTACATTTCAGCCTATCCAAATATCTAGAAGTGAGCTCAGACAGTTAGACAAAAGCCAGCATTCATCAGGAAATTGTGAAACTGGTTCCCACCTGCCAAAAGGAGCCATTTCCCTTACCTCTGACAGAAGGGACCTATGGCTGCCTGTGGTAGCATATCCAAGGCCATGCTGGATTCCAGGCTCCCTCAATGTAACAGAGCCACACACCTTAAGAGCACCTTAGCACAACTGACTCCATGGTGGAAGTGCCATTCAGACTGTAAAACTCCGCACATAGACAGTACCACCTGCCAAAACTAAAACAAAGGCCTAATCCATCCATAGTTCTGGGAAAGTCTCTGAATGTACTAACCTTACTTTTTGGATTCTGGCTAACTGTTCTCGTTAAGTGAAGTAGAAAGAGATTTCTGGTCCGCCTAGTCCTGTGGTCCAGACCTGCCCACCCTGCTTAGCCACCCCAAATGACTCAGATATTTATATTAATTACATCCTGCTTGGCCTATGGCTCAGGCATATTGCTAGCTAGCTCTTTCATCTTAATTCAACCCATTCCCATTAATCCGTCCTGTCACGTGGCCGGTGGCTCACCTGTGTTCCCTACGTGTTGATTCTTGGGTTGCTGAATCGAGGCTCAGTCTGGCTCCACCCTCCTTCTTCTACCTATGCTTCAATTTCCCCACCTACTCCTATGGTGCCTGCTATGGGCCAACATAGTTCCTTTATTTAAAGAATGATATTTACAGCATACAGAAAGACATTCCCACATAATGTCAACACAGAAATTGGGGTTTTTTTTGCGCTTAAAAGCTCACCCTGAGGAAGACTGGAAACTACACCAGGATCCTGAACATCCAATGCCAGCTAATAAAGACTTTTTATTGTCATAAAGCCATGTCCAGTCTTCTCTGGTCATCACAAGTACCTGTTATACTATTGTACCCATGAGCGACCTGAGAGATCCCCAAAGACTACCAGGGAGCTGGATTCTGATGCAAACACACGAGGGTCAGTTTATTCTTTTAGACAGGTTCTAACCTGGGCCAAAACCCCACGTTCTGATGCAGCAGAGGGAATTCGGCCCTGAGCTCACAAATGAGAGGGTTTTTTTTTTTAACTTTATTTATTTAATTATTTGCCTTGGTGTTTGCCTGGAACCGGAACTATAGACAGTTGTGAGCTGCCATGTGGGTGCTGGGAATCGAACCCGGGTCCTCTGGAAGAGCAGACGGTGCTCTTACCCGCTGAGCCATCTCTTCAGCCCCGAGAGGGTTTTAAAAAGAAAAAAAAAATACATAAATGGGGTGTTACCTGTCTTGCCATTTCAGGATTGGGTAAAGGGATATGAGGTATAGTAATTCTCGGAAACTACTAGTTAGACTTTGAGGGCAAAACCAAGTTTTGAATCTATTGGCCGTCAGGCTCGTTCCTGAGATTTTTCCCAGATTCTTCATAGACCTGGGCCCTGCCCTCAGGCATTAGATGTTCCAGGGAAATGGTCTTCCCCTGAGATAAAGTTTTGTAAAGATAAATCTATGCCTTCATAATACATCTCAAGTAGTCCATGCTCATATAATGACTTCTTGCCTTCCAGGCTTCCCTCATCCCAGATACTGTTTGTTCTCCTTGTAATAACAAGGTTTCCCTCCTGCCCTGTTATTTTTATTATACTCTCTCTCTATTCTCTATCACTGATTGTTCTCATCCTCGATTCTCCCACCAACAGCCCTGGCCATGTTCAGTCTCTCTCTCTCTCTCTCTCTCTCTCTCTCTCTCTCTCTCTCTCTCTCTCTCTCTCTCTCCTACAGATGATCCCAGATGCCTCTGGCTGTTCTCTCTTACATCTGCAGTAAAAATCTTATCATGGGCCATGTTGGCAGTTTCTTCACTGCACCCCCTCACATATGAGAAGATAACCTGTAATTCCCCATCCTTCTGTCTCCATCTCTCGACCATGAGTGTCGAGTGTGTGTGTACCTCACCTACTGGAAGGATTTTCAACCAAAGATTTGATCTGAAACCAAGAAATACCACAAAATTCACCCCACAAAACAGACCTCATACAAGAGATTTATTGGGGAGGTGGAAATTCAAAATGACTGCCTCTGAGTGGGGATGGAGACGGTGACGAGCCAGGCTGTGATAGAGGGCTTTACAGGGGGTATAGAGCATGCACATAGATAAAATACAGCAATGGTGGAAATGTGTCCCGTTGGCCATTTGTGATGGTGAGGCTGTTGGCACTGAGTCATTGAAGGTGGGGGGAACCTGGTTTGGGAATATAGGCAAAGAACTTTTGTTGATGCTCAGTATGCCCAACACCTGTAGTTTTTTTATTTCCTCAATATGGTGATAATAAATATTTATTTATTGCAACAGTAATATATGAAAACACCCCGGTTTCTACTGCTGATGAAGTCCCAGGAAGGTTTGTTTTGTCCCATGTAGCTAGGGATGACCTCAAACAGGTCTCCATCTGCCTCAAGGTGCTGGTGCTCACCATCATGTCTAGCTCCAAAGTCCTAGGTACTAGTTAATTTGATTGACTATAGTCCTTGTTGGCAAACCACTCACATTCCAGAACTAGGTGCTATCCCATCCTGCCTTCAACAACTCGGTGCCAGCAGCCACATCATCACCAGCCACCAAAGGTGATGACACATTCCCGCTGTTGCCACGAGTCTGGTACACTTTGTAAAATTCCATCATGCTCCCTTCTCTCTCTCCTATCCTGGCTCAGAGGTGGCCTTTCACTCCCTAACCTCTGTAAATCTCTTGATTGTGGTCTGCTGAGTAGTGTGATCCCTGTGCATTCCTTGGCCCTGTCTGCCAAGGTGCTTCCATTGCAAAAATCCTAACGGTGATAATTAAAATTTCAGTTTCCTGCTAGGCATAGGTGCTACAGAAGCATGGAAGGCCCAGGAAAGGAAAGCTGCTGTCTCCTAGGTACAAGAATGGGATCCTCCTCTGGGTAGGAACATGCCATTGTTTCCTCCCTTAAGAGTTCATCTGAGCCAGGCAGTGGTGGTGCATGCCTTTAACTCCAGCATTTGAAGGCAGAGGCAGGCAGATCTCTGTGAGTTCAAGGCCAGCCTAGTATAGAGATTGAGTTCCTGGACAGCCAGAGCTACATAGAAAATGGTCTCAAAAAAACGAAAATAAAATACAACAACAAAGAGTTAATCTGGTTGGCTCAGCCAATCATACAACTCAGGGCCTCACTACAGAGCTAGGAGGCTAATTCACCCTTTAATGAGATTGAAAGACCCCAAACCCAAAACAGCGCAAATTTTCCACAAGGCCAGCTAGCAAGAGGTCAACATGAGGGCAAGCGTCATTAGACCCATGAGTTGTCAGCTGAAGGCTATTTGGCCAATTAGCAGGAAGTCATATTGTGGGCAAGTTTCTGTAAATCAAGAAACTGGCAGTTAGGAGTCCTTTAAAAAAGATAAGAAAGGCCACAGGAGGGTGAAGAGACCGGGAGTGTCTAATCTTAACACAAACCAGATGTTCACAGCACCTCCAGGATCAAAACCTTTTACAACCTTGCCCCGTAGCTGAACCTCGTATATGATTTGTTACATTACCCCTTAGTGGAACTTTGGATGTAGATCAAAGTAGACAATGAGACCCCCTTTTTCCTTATAAAAGGGGGCTGTTCTTTGTGTGGGCGCACTCAGTTAGCTGAAGCTGCTGATCGCCCGCAGGCGCCTGTGTGAGTATTAAAAACCTCTTGTTATTTACAGCCAGTGATCTGTGTCAGTTCTTGGGGCCGGGGTCTCCTCTAAGAGTCTTTCAAGATAATGCACTCCCCCGCCCCAGCATTCCTGCCCCCAACACAATCCCTAGGAGCTGCCGGAAGATTCTGTTGGGTTTCAGCACTTGGGAAGGAACAGCTTTTCCTTTTTCCTCTCTTCTTTTCTTTCAGGTGCTGGCCAGAGCCTAAGTGTGCTTTTTCTTGGTACTTTGGGCTTCCCTGCCCCATGTCATCTGTGTTTGTCTGCGGAGTAGCTGGCTTCAGTGTGGCTTAACTCCGCCTGCACGGCTCTTTCTGCTACTCTCTCTTCCCCCCTCCTCCCTCGCCCCTCCTCCCTCTATCTCTCTTTCCCCCCCACTCCATCCTGAAGCTGCTAAAATTTACCTGCCCTGGGGCTTCCCTTCCTTTGTTTGGTTTGTTTCTTTGTTTTTGAGGCAGGGTCTCGATGTGTAGCCCCGACAGGTCTAAAAACTCACAGAGGCCAGCTGTCTCCTGAGTGGAGGGATTAAAGGGCTCTGTGTGTGTGTGTGTGTGTGTGTGTGTGTGTGTGTGTGTGTGTGTGTGAACTGCCTGGTATGCGTACTGTGCTAGGTCCTCTGATGAAGTAGCAAGTACTTCTAACCACTGAGACATCTCTTTAGCCACAGCCCCCCAAATTCTTTTATTAATGAGATTAATAACTTCAAAAGGAACCCTGATCTTTCTGATGTCACAGTGGCAGAGACTTGTAGTCCCTTAGGAAGTAGATGCCGAAGGATCACAATTCCAAGGTCAGCACAGGCTATATATTAACACTGTCTCAAATGAATACATAAATGAATGGATGGATGGATGGATAGATGGATGAATTTACTAAAGTAATAATGAAAATCAGGTGATATAATTTCCCCTCCACCTATGGTCTCAGCCCTTCTAACTTAAAGATCTCTGGGCTCCAGGTTAAGAATTCTTGCCCTAACAATCAAAAGCTCTTTTATTTTGAAGAGGTATAAGTGCTGTATAAAGTGTAGAACTGTACTGTAGCTGGCCAGTGTAGGCCCTTCTAGTGCAAACAGGCTGCTCATTCATTTCCTAGCTAAAGGGCCCGGAGCATCCCATGCTGGCCTCAAACTCTTTGAAGATAATCTTGAACTTTTAACTTTTCTCCTTTGCCTCCCAGGCTGTTAGAGATGGTGCCAGCAAACAGTTGATGAGAATCCAGGGCCTTGTGCATGCCACGCAAGCATCCCACCAGCCACAAACAGTCCAAAGTCTCTGGAAGCCACCTTCCACTTTGCCCAGTGGGAAGGGATTAAAGTGTTTCTAAGCATCTTTTCTTCTAGATTTTTGTTTCATTTTACATTTACTCATTTGCTTAGTGGGGAGGAGGGGGTACAAGTAAAAGGCAGAGGAAAGGGAGCTGTGGGCAGAAGTTCATCCCACCAGCAATAAATACACGGGGGCTTTATTAACTATAAATGACTGGCCCATAGCTCAGACTATTACTAAGTAGATCTTACAACTTAAATTAACCCATCTATTAGTCTACATTTTGCCATGTGGCTTTTAGCTCTAACCCATTTAATGTGTCACACTCATTCAGTGTCTGGCGGAAGACTCCTGACTCTGTCGTTCTTTCTTCCAACATTCTCAGTCTGGCTGTCCTGCCTACACTTCCTGCTTGGCTACCAGCCAATCAGATTAATATATACCCACAGTGTATGAAAGGATTATTCCATAACAAGGACCAAATAAGGCGAGAGATGATACTGAAAACTTAACCTGGGGACACTTCAAAGGATAAGAAATGGAGTTACTTTCACCTCTGTGTCTGTGACAAAATCTTATGAAGGGTAGGCTGGTTCCAAACTCACTGTGTAGTTAGTGGTCACCATGAGCTCCTGATCCTCCACATCCCAAATGCTGGAATTGGTGTGTCAGAGCTGGCTCTGTCACTCATAAGAATGTTGGGAGTGGGAGGACCCAGGAACACCCCCAGATACTCAGGATTCCCATATGCACACTGGTAAAGTGGCTTAGTCAATGTTCTATTACTGTGAAGAGATCATGGCAACTCTTATAAAGAAGGCTTATAACTTTTATAATTGGGGTTTGCTTGCATTTTTAGAGGTTTGGTTCATTGTAGTCATGGTGGAGAACATGGCAGTCCACAGACATGGTGCTGGAGAAGGACCTGAGAGTTCTACATTCAAATCCAAAGGCAGCAGGAAGAGAGAGGGCCACTGGGCCTTGCTTGGGCTTCTGAAGCCAAAGAAATCATCCCCAGTGACACACTTCCTCCAACAAGGCCACACCTCCTAATCTTTTCAAACAATGCCACTCCCCAGGAGTCCACGGGGGTGTTGTTTTATTCAAACCACTACAGAGAGAGAAGAAGCTGGGCCCCAAGGAGGAAATCACAACCAGGGACCAGGCGCTGAGCCCACCCAGGATCCACTGTGGTGACCTGCATTTGGTGTGGTACCAAGCATGGGAACAAAACTACTGCTAAGCTTGGCTTTGTATCCTGAAGAATACTCAAAGAACACAGAGTAAGCAGGTGGAGGGATTAGAGCTAGGGAGAAGAAGCAAGGAGTCAGGAAGTCTGGCATCACGAGCAATGATGACTGAAGGTGGGTGGTTTTGGGGGGGCAGGTGATACAATCCCTATGGCCTTCATTGTTCCCTCAAGACCTGAGGAAACACCTAAGCAACATGTCAGGCCCTATGCACACAGCAGGTGGCTGAAACCATGCTATTATTTCTGCACCTTAGAAATTTGGGTCAAAAGCTCCCTTCCTGCAAGGCTGGTCACTGTGTAGCAGACTTCCTTCTAAGGGAGATTGCTTTTGTATATGTGACTCAGCTCTTCAGGGGGACCCATGACAGTCATGTGAGTTGAGCTTAACTGTACAACATAACTGGGTGTTAGTAACTCTGCAGGCTAGGTGACCCCACATTTCCAATGATGAATGAATGGAAAGCAGAAATTATTCAAGATGTTCTATTAGGAGATTCTAAAAAGGAAAATAAAATACAAGTCATTATTCTTTGTGAGTGTTCATGTTTTAACAAAGAAGTAACAAAGGGGGTGTCTTTGTTCCAAATATGTATGAGTAACAAATATCCCTTTTTAAAAAATCTTATAATCAGATGTATGCTGTTAACTTAGGCTGTAGTTCATGTTATGCTATAACTGCTCTGCATCTGGAAGGTCTAAATGAAGCAGAGCTGCAACTGAGGAGTGTAAATATAAAGACATGATAGACAGGAGTGTCATCCAATCTGCCCTCAAGGAAAGGTTGGCCTTTGTGGAGAAAAATCTTTCACTTGTCAGCTCCTTCAAGGTCCTCAGTGGCTTCCTTTGAGTCACAGCTTTTCCGAGCTAGTCAAAGATTATGGGACGTGGGGAAAACAGAGGCACTGCCAATTGGCCTGGGCAAACTCCTGACCTTCCCAAGAGGTTGTCAAAGGCTTTGCTGTGCTGACATCATAACTAGCTTCTTCCTTGGAACCATCTTATTTCATCTTATCGAACATGCTGAGAGTTAATTACTATCCCGTACCTCAAATTTCCAGAGACTCTGATCTCCCACAGTGGGTGCTGGATATGATCTGAGAACCTAGGCAGTACAATAAGGTTTGGAAACTGGATCACACCATCAGGGTACTCATGAGACCCCACCCATCACTGGTGGCTGGTAGAACCACAAGCAGAGGTGGCAGCTCAGTGGTTTAGTATTTCACTGGGTGAACTGGAAAGCTGTACTGTGGATATATATTACATTTTAATAAAATCTGAATATTGGGGAGAGAGCACACAGTCAACTCCTAGGCAGACAGCTCAGGAAATCCTTGATCCTTGAATACAAGGATAAACAGCTGAGTCAGTCACATACACCTTTAATCCCAGCACAGGGAAAGCCAGGAGTGGTGACCTACACCCTTTATCCCATAACTCCAGAGACAGAACTTCTTCTCTTTCTGTGAGTTCAAGGCTATACGCTTTTGATCCTAACCTGGAAGGGATAGGATATATAAGGGCTGTAGAAACCAGACAGAAACAAAAGCTACTGGCAGAAATGGGACCAGGACTGAGGCTGAGGTGAGAATTGGCTGTGCTGCTTCCTCTTTCTGATATTTCCGCCAATATTTGGCTTTGAGTCTCATTTGTGATACTACATTTGGTGCTCAACTTTGAGGCATGAATCCCCACCCCTCCCCGAAAAAAGCTGCTTACTGGCTAGAACAACAGGTGACCAGAGGAGTAATTATTGACTGGTTAGGCTGTTGAGTTAGCCTCTAGCTTTAGGTAGACCTGGCCACGTGTGATACCATTTCACTTTTATCTGGGTAAGTTTTTCCAGACAGTGGCCTCTTTCTTCTGGTGGGTTGCAGGTTCTTTCTCTTTCTGGACTCCTCCTTGGGCTGCTATCAAACTAGGTATCTGCCTCACTTCACAACCATTTGAATTGACTCTGACAAATAAATTGATGAGTATCACAGATTTTTTTTAAAGGGGGGAATTTGTTTAAGGCAATGGAGGGTGCTTGATCTTTCTGTGATCTTTCTCTGGACTATTTGATATTAGAACCAGTAAAGGAAAAGATAAAGTAGATGGGATTATTTTCATAATATTTATTATGAATATTTTTTGTTTGACTTCTGCTTTATCATTAAAGAAGTCAACTAATGTGAATGCTAAAAAGAAGTCTTTAAAAAGTCTATTAAAAGGAGCTCAAAGATATTCAAACACAAACAGAGGAGTATAAAGAACAGACCTCAGCTGTGGTAGGAATGTTCTCTGTGTACTGTGAATAAAGAACTGTTTTGGCCTGTGTAGAGCACCATAGAAGTGGGTGGAGAATCAGAACACAAGCAGGTAGGAAGAAGGGTAGAGTTTCCCAGTCTCGATCCATCCCCCAAAGAAGAAGCATGTAGGAATTCAGATGAGCCACAGGCTGCAAGCCACGTGGTGGGTAGATTCATGGAAATGGGTTGATTTAAGATGAAAGAGCTAGCTAGTAATGTGCTTAAGACATGGGCCAAACAGTGTTAAAGTATATAAGCGTGTGATTTCATTTCTTTTGGGGGACAAAAGCCACAGGCGCGCAGACCAGGTTCCAAACCGCCGGCACCACACGCACGCCAGGTCACAAACCTCCCAGACCCAAAACGGGCCAGGGAAAACTTATACAACACTCAGCAATATCATCTAAAGCTGCAGAAAAACAGCTTAAGTTTATCCGACAGCCAATGCTAATATTCCCAGTAACGATTAAAAGATCAAAACAGGATAGAGATATTAGAGAAGTTAATGGGGCTCCGGTACAAATGCTAGAACTAAAAAGGGTTAAAGATGCAATAGTGATATATGGGATGCATTCACCATTTGTAAAACAAATGTTGAATTCCTGGTCTTGTCACAATCAGATCATTCCTAAGGACTGGTTAGATACTGCTGTTTTGGAACCAGGGCCACTTTTACAGTGGAAAACATGGTGGAAGGAGGAGGCTAAAATAATAGAACAAAGAAGCAACATAGGACATAGAAGTCTCCCTAGACCAACTTCTTGGGGAAGGAGAATATTCTGATATTGAAAGGCAATCCCTATGCAGTTCACACATTCTTGATTTATGCCCCATGGTAGCACTAAATGCTTGGGATCAAATAGAAGAAGTAGGAAAAAAATCCTGAATCATTCACAAAATAATACAAAGCCCAGGAAACTTTTACAGACTTTATGCAGAGATTATTTGTAGCAGTAAATAAGATAGTACCGAATTCAGAAGCAAGGCGAATAATAACTGAATCTCTTGCATATGAGAATGCTAATACACAATGTAAAAAATAACAATATCGTTAAAGGTCAACACCCTTAGAGGATTGGATTCATGAAACAATTAATGTAGATCCTTATGAAGGTGATGATAATTGGGTAGGAGAGATAATTTCTAGAGGTATAAGAAAAAAGCAAAATGTTAAATGCTATAATTGTGGAAGGCAAAGTCATATATATACAAAGAAATTGTTATCGTGCTATAAACTTGTCGTGAGATATGTTTTAAATGAAGTTTATTTTGTGAGAATCACTTATAAAACAGAGAAGGTCTTAAGGGGAAGTGAAGGGGTAACTATATGCCACACTATTGAACTCATGTGCCGCAGGCCCGGAACCGTGCACCGCCGGAAGCCTTGTAAAATAGTGAGAGTTCCTGGCTCTGTGCGTGTCTCTCTCCGTGTGTTGTTCTAAGCTTGTTCTCGTTGACCACGCCCCTCTTGGCTCTGGCGCTCTGCCGCAACCTGTTTACATGTGTAGCTTTTGATTTTCCGCTACAAATTGTAATCAAGGTGTTCCCAGAAACAGTCACAAACTATCCAAGTTGTACAGAAACAAGGCACAACAGTTGTTGATCTTTCAAAGACACCCACAGAACTACCTTTAAAATTGTTAACAGATAAACCTATATGGATTAGTCAATGGCCATTAACAAAAGAGAAATTGAAGGCCATAGAGCAGCTGGTGCAAGAGCAGTTAAATGCTCAGCATATAGAAGAATCAACAAGGCCTTGGAACTCTCCAGTATTTGTCATTAAAAAGAAATCTGGAAAGTGGAGGATGGTGACAGATTTAAGGGCAATAAACAAGGTGATTCAGCCAATGGGCTCTCTACAGTCTGGAATTCCTTTACTTTCTCTTTTACCAAAAGAATGGCCCATTATAGTTATCAATTTAAAAGACTTTTTTTTTTTTCACAATACCCTTAAAAGAACAAGATAAAGAGAAATTCACCTTTTACAGTGCCCACTTATAATAATTCTTGGCCTGTAAAGAAGTATCAGTGGAGGGTCCTCCCTCAAGGAATGCTGAATACTTCCAGAGTACTGGGATTAAAATCGTGCACCATCATGGCCTGGCCCGTTTTCTTCTAATTTCCAGTGTAACTCAGTAATGCCAGGCCTTGCTATATTGTGCCAAAGCATCTTTCTAGCATGAAAAGTGTTTTCTGTGCTCCAGAGGTTGGTGATCAGATCTGTCATTACTCGAACCCAGAAGATCAGGTGCTTTGGAAAAGATACCAAAGAAAGACCACCTTGAGCTTGACCAAAGAACTATGACAAGTTCTTGTTACACTTCAGCAAAGTTTCAGGCCCTTGGGTCTCAGAGCCAGGGCTCTAAATCAAGAGCCCTTCTTAATTCTCTGAGCTTGGTACCAGTTGGAGACCTCACTGTCAAACAGGGTCTCTTCCCAGAAGCAGATGCTATTTCGAATGTAAGCAGTTTGCAGCGATCACAAATCCAGACCCTTTCTTCCTATGTAGCCCCTGCTTCCTTTTCTCTCCTGCTCATTGCTTTCCCTTCCCATTCAGCTATGGTAGGCCATTTCAAAATCAGAATTTCAGAATTACGTGCTTCTACATAAAGACAGCTAAGCCAAGTTCTGGACTTCTAGTATAGTGGGATTATGATAATGTTGTAAAAATTTTCCTGCCTATGGGTTTAATAAAAGCTGATTGGCCAAAAGCAAACAGGAAGTGTGGGCAGGGCTACAAGGCTAAGAAAACTCAGGAACATCTCAGAGCAGAGACAGACACCATAGTGCCACCAGAGAGACAACACAGATGCCAGGAGATGATGCAGAGAAAAGAAGCTGAAATGCTGCTCGGAGAAAAGGTACCGAGCCCTACGGCTGAACAAGATGGGTTGAGTTCAGATGAAGGAGCTAGCAAATAATATGCCTGGGCCCTAGATCAATCAGCAGAAAATTAATCTATACATTTGTGTGATTCTGTGACTCTGTAGGACTACGAAACTGTGGCTCTGCAGGGCCAAACCCTGAGGCTAGGCCGGCTAGTCTGGGCCAGAAACCTTTTACAACACTTCCAGTGTTAACCTAAATCCTTGCATGACTAGAGATCCTTGGTTCTACTGCATGACTGAATTTAATCAGACTTTCTAGAGACCCATTTATCCGTATTTTTTATTTAATCTAATTCAACTACAGATGTGCAGGCCTGCTGATTATCCAAGGAGGCTATGCAGCAGAACCAAGAGCAGTTTGCAAGAATGTTGTCCATTTACCTGTATATCTGACAGCATTACAAGATGGAATAATTTGGCTGTAGCCTCCAGTTAGACACTGCTGATGCTCATGTCTAACTAGTGGCTCAGAACTGAAGTCACACAATAAAGACCTTGTGTGCACCCCTAGGGTACATCTTTATCTGCAGAAGATTTAATTAAACCATATTCTTGGGCCATCCTGGTTCTTGGTGAAAAGCCAGCGAAAACTAAGAGCTTTGACAGTTCCACAGTGCTTCATAGAACCCAGACAAAAGTTAAATATTGGCCCAGCCCTCTAATCTGTGATGGTCAATTGTTACCTTCAGCTTCACTAGATTTGGAGTCACTTAGGACTCACACCTCTGAGCAAGTCTGTTGGGCATTTCTACACAGGTTTCACTGAGGAAGGAATACCCATCCTGACTGTAGGTGGCATCATCTAATGACCTGAGATCCCAAACTGAATGAAAAAAAAAAATAAAGAAAGAAAGCAATCTCAGTCTCAGTGTTCATCTCTGCTTTCTGATTGTTGACATAACATCACCAGCTGTTTCTTGCATCTGTGCCTTTCCTACCATGACAGACTGCATCCACAAACTGTGAGCCAAAATAGGCCTTTCCTTTCTTAGGTGACTTTCTCCAGGTGTTTTGTCACAGCAAAGAGAAAAATAACTAATTCAACATGTATTATAGGACTGGAGAGATGGCTCAGAGGTTAGGAGCACTAACTGTTCTTCCAGAGGTCCTGAGTTCAATTCCCAGCAACCACATGGTGGTTCACAACCATCTATGATGAGATCTGGTGCTGTCTTCTGGTGTGCAGGCATACATGCACACAGAGTACTCTATATATAGTAAGTAAATCTCTTTAAAAACCCTGAATTATACTAGGAGATGATGTTAATCCTACTGAGTAGACTTTGTTTATTAGATCTCTTCTCCCAGAGTTTGGGTGAATACAAACAACACAATGGTATAGTGAGAGCCTGTTTCAAACGAACAGACAAACCAGTGTGAATTCCTGTGGAGGTCTGAATGAAAGTGGCCTCCTAGGCTCCTAGGGAGTGACACTATCAGGAAATGTGGCCTTGGTGAAGAAAGAGGTGCCATGTTACAGGAGTGTGTCTCTGGGGTGGGCTTTGTGGTTTCAAAGGCTCAAGCCAAACCCTGTGTCACTCTCTCTGCTGCCGGCCCATCCAGATGTCAGCTGTCTATCTCATTTCCTCCAGCACCATCTCTGCCAGAATGTAGCCATGCTTCCCTCCAAGACCCTAATGAACTAAACCTCTGAACTGTGAGCCAGCCCCCAACTAAATGCTTTCCTTTATAAGAGTACCATGGTCACTGAGTCTCTTCACAGCCACAGAAATCCTAAGACAATTCCATTTTGGTTCATTTGATTTTATTATTATTATTACCGTTAGGTTTTTGCGCATGGGAAGACACACACACTCACTGCCAGGTGCCACACGAGAGTTTACTTTAGAGGGTTACCGAGAGGCAGGAACCCAGAGAAGGTCAGGAGAGAGAAGAGGACAGAGAGAGGAAGCAGGGAGAAAGAGTGGGCTGCCATGTGGCATTTCTTTTTAAGAGAAGGGGTGGGCTTGAATCTACATACGTAGCCACGCCTAGGGGTGTGCCCTCTGTACAAGGCACCATGTCGGCTTGGAAAATCAAGTGGACCTACCATATCTACAGAACATTTTACCCGAACTCAAAAGGATCTAACTTCTCAGCACCTCACGGAACCTTCTCCAAAAAAAACTGTACTCTACAAAATTGGAAAATCTAAAACAAATACCACGTAATAAATACCACTTAATAATTTTCTTAATAAATACCACTTACAAAGCTAAATCAAACTCAAACAAACAATTTAAATTGACCTACAACCCCTAAGGAAATAGAAGCGGTCATTAAAATTCTCCCAACAAAAGAGCCCAGGGCCACACAGTTTTAGTGCAGAATTGTACCAGACTTCCAAGAATAGCTAATACCAATACTTAAATTATTCCCTAAAATGGAAACAGAAGAAACACTGCCAAAAACATGAAGTCTCAGTCACCCTGATACCCAAACCACATAAAGAGTCAATGATGAAAGAAAATTACAAACAAATTTTCCTCATGAACATAGAAGCAAAAATACTCAATAAAATGTTCACAAACCAAATCCAAAGAACACACAAAAAAGATAAATCACCATGACAAAGTAGGCCAGAGATGCAGGGAATGATTCAATATAGGAAAATCAGTCAATATCATCCATCATATAAACCAACTGAAAGAAAGAAAAAAACCCACATGAGCATCTCATGAGATGATGAAAAGCCCTTGACAAAATCAACACCCCTTCATAATAAAGGTCTTTAAGAGTTTAGGGATAAAAGGGACTTACCTAAACATAATTAAGACAATTCACAACAAGCCTATAGGCCAACATCAAATAAAACAGAGAGAAACTTAAAGCAATTCCACTAAAATCAGGAACTCTCAAGATTATCCACTCTCTTCAAATCTATTAAGTATAGTGCTTGAAGTTCTAGATAGAGCAATAAAACAACAGAAAGAGATCAAAGGAATACAAATTGGAAAAGAAGTCAGATTATTACTTGCAGATGATATGATGGTATACATAAGTGACCCTAAAAAGTATCCTTCTTTTTAAACACAGGATTTTTTTCTCTGTAGCCCTGGCTGTTGTGGAACTCACTCTGTAGACCAAATTGGCCTCAAACTCAGAGATTCACCTGCTTCTGCCTCCAGAGTGCTGGGATTAAAGGTGTGTGCCACCACCACCTGGCAAGACCCCCAAAAACTCTACCTGAAAACTCCCACAGATGATAAAAAAAAAAAAACCTTCAGGGAAGTGGCTGAATTTAAGATTAACTAAAAAAAAAAGTAGTAGCCCTTTTATATACAAATAACAAATGGATGAAGAGCAAATCAGGGAAGCAGCACCCTACATAATAGCCACAAATAATATAATATCTTGGGGTAACTTTAACCAAGCAAGGGAAAAGACTTGCATAATAAAAATTTCAGTCTGTGAAGGAAGAAACTGAAGATAATATCAGAAGATGGAAAGATCTCCCATGTTCATGGATAAGTGGAATTAGTAAAAATGGCAATCTTACCAAAAGCAATCTACAGATTCAGTACAATGCCCATCAAAATTCTAACACAATTCTTTAAAGATCTTAAAAAAATAATACTCAGCTTCATATGGAAAAACAAACAAAATCCAGGATAGCTAAAGCAATCCTGTACAATAAAAAAAAAAACAAAAAACTTTCTGGGGTATTACTAATTTCAAGCTGTACTTCAGAGATGTAGTAATAAAAACTGCATGGTATTGGCATAAAAACAGGCAGATTGATCAATGGAACAAATTGGACACTTGATTTTTTTATTATAAGTTAGAAATATACTTTGGAAAACAGGAAGTATGTTCAACAAATGGTGCTGGTCTAACTAGATATATACATGTAAATACATTTATACTTATCATTATGTAAATAAAACTCAAGTCCACGTGGACCAGACCTCAACATAAAATCATAAATGCTGAACCTGATAGAAGAGAAAGTAGGAACTAATCTTGAATACATTGGTACAAGAGACAACTTCCTGAACACAACGCTGATGGATAGCTCAGGCTCCAAGATCAACAATTAATAAACGGGACCTCACGGAACTCAAAAGCTTCTATAAGACAAATGACACCATCAATAGGACAAAACAGCAGCAAAATGGGAAAGGATTTTTACCAACTCCACATCTGATGGAAGGCTAATATCCAAAATTTATAAAGAACTCAAGAAACCAGACATCAACAAACCAAATAATTTCATTAAGAAATGGGATACAGATCTAAACAGAGACTTAACTCAAATGTCTGTGAAGTATTTAAACAAATTCTCAACATTGTGCTAGAGAGACAATTCATCAGCTAAGAGCACTGGCTGCTCTTCCAGAGGTCCCTAGTTCAATTCTCATTAACCACATGGTGGCTCAGAATCATCTATAATAGGATCAGATGCTCTCTTCTGGTGTGTAGACATACATGCAGACAGAGCACTCATATACATTAAATAAATCTCTTAAAAATAAAATAAAAATGCCCAACATCCTTAGCCAACAGGGAAATGCAAACCAAAACAATTTTGAGATTCCATCTTATACCTGTCAGAATGGCTAAGTTCAAAAACAAAAATGATAGCTCATGCTGGATAGGATGTAAAACATGGGGAATCACTCCTCCACTTCTGGTAAGAGTGTAAACTTGTAATCCACTATAGAAATCAATATGGCCATTCATCAGAAAAAGGGAATCGATCTATCTCAAGATCTAACTCTACCACTCTTTGGCATATATTTAAAGGATGCTTTATCCTACCATAAAAACACTTGCTCATCTATGTTGGCATTAGTTTTATTCATAATAACCCAGAACTGGAAACAATCTAGAGGTCCCTCGACCAAAGAATGGGTAAAGAAAATGCACATTTACACAATGATATATGACTCAGCTGTTAAAAAATGACACTGTGAAATTTGAAGACAAATGGTTGGAACTAAAAAAGATCATGTTGAGTGAGGTAACTCAGATCCAGAACGTCAGACATGGAATGTACTCATTTAGAAGTAGATACTAGCTATTAAGTAAAGAAGAACCATGCTGCAAAACAAAGACCCAGAGAGACTAAGTTACAAAGAGGGAATGCATGGATCTCCTTGGGAAGGAGAAATAGATTTTGTGGGTGAACTGTGGGCAGGTGAGCATGGAAACAGGAGGGATCAGGCAGCGCTGGGGAGATGGAGGGAGAGACAAATAGAATTGGGGGCATTTCAGGGGAGGGAATGTAAACTCCCAGAGATCCATGAGGGTGATCCTGGAGGAGACTCTTAGCAATGAAGGATACAGAGCCTGAACTGGTCATCTCCTGTAACCAAACAAGACTTCCAGTGAAGACTGGAACATCAACCCAGCCACAAAACCTTTGATCTATCACTTGTCCTGCCTGCGAAATGTGCTGGGGAAATGATGGGACAGAACTTAGGGGAGCGGCCAACCAATGATCACTTGAGTCCAAGCTTTGACAGGGAACCCATGCCTGACACTGTCTGGCTGACTAGGACCCAGAGGCTGGACAGCCAAGAAACCTAGGACAGAACCAAACACAACTGCTTCCCCAAAGTCAGTGGTTTCTAAGGATATTCTGCGATATTCACAGATCAGTGCCTAGCCCATTCATTGTCAGACAGGCTCTACCCAGCAACTGATGGAGACAGATGCAGAGACCCATGGTTAAACATAAGGCGGAGCTTGGGGCATCCTGAAGAAGAGGTGGAGGAAGAATTGTAAGAGACAGAGTGGCCCACAGAATCAACTAAGCAAGGCTCATAGGGACTCTCAGAGACTGAAACAACAATCATGAAGCCTGTATGAGCCTGGGCTAGGTCCTCTGCATATATGCTATGGTTGTGTAGTTTGATGTTCTTATGGGGACCCTAACTATGGGAGTGTGGGTGTCTCTGACTCTTTCCCCTGCTCTTGGGACCATTTTCCTCCTACTCAGCTGCCTCATCCAGTCTTGATATAAGGGTTTGTTCCTGCCCTTTGCATCTATGATGCCAGGTTCAGCTGATGTCCCTGGGAGGCAGGCTCTTTCCTGGAAGGAAATAAAAGAGTGGATGTGTGTTGGGAGGGGAAGGTCAGGAGCTGGAAGAGATGGAGAGAGATGAAACAGGGTGGGGGTGGAGTGTATGAGAGAAAAAAATTTTAAATTATTTGTTTGTTTGTTTGGTGTGTGTGTGTGTCTGTCTGTTTATGTTCAGATCTCCTGAAGCTGGAAATATAGGTACTAATGAGCTACCAGATGTGGATGCTAGGAACCAAACTCACATCCTCTGAAAGAGCAGCAAGTACTCTTTACTACTGAGCTATCTTTCAGACCCGCCTTAACCTTTTGAGGCAGGATATCTCATTGATCCTGGAGCTCACCAATTCCACTAGACTGGTCAGCCAGCAAGTAAGCCTTGGAGGAGCCTCCTGCTTCCAAGTCCAGTGCTGGGATTATGGTACACACCATACCACCTATTGTTCAGATGGGTTCTAAGGGATTTGAACTCAGGTCCTCATGCTGTATAGCACTCCATGAACAAGCGTCCTCCCTAGCTCTGTTTTTGGTTTTTGATACAAGGTCTCTCCTCAAATAACCTATAGTGAGAAGCAAAGTCTGAGAAGCCCAATTGCTTGAGAAGCATGTCTGAGATAGGCCGCAGCTGATTCACCAGATCTTGTGAGAAACATGACTAAGGGTTAACCTGAAGAGAGGGCTGGAAGTGAAATCAGAGTCCTCACCCACTGTGGTGCTTCCTTTTGTTCAATTTTTATTTAATGTTTAAGTTGTTTTTATTTCTATCTGATTTGTGTGAGTGTTTTGGTTGCATGTATGTATGTGTGCCACATGTGCTTTGCGCCTTCAGAGGTCAGAAGACGGTATCAGTCCATGGAACTGGAGTTACAGATACTTGTGAGCTGCCATATGGGTGATGGGAACCAAACCCAGGGTCTCTGCAACAGCAACCAGTGATCCTGACCAATGAGACATCTCTCTGGTCCTTGTTTGAGTTTTTAAAAGAAATAAACGATGTTTTGAATTCATGTCACTTTAATACTCCACAAATCTCAGCTCACATACAGCCCTTTATGTCGTTGTCCTCACAAATCATATCTTTATACGTTGCATGTTTATTAACAAAGGTCTATAATTGCTGTTTATGTATTTGTATGTTAACTCACAGAGAGAGAAGCTGCAATCTAAAAACACAGCAGTGTTGGGATCTATGTGGTCACATTTATCAATACATGTTATTTGCTTCCAGTGTTTCAAGCCACTGTCCATAGCCCTTTTTTTCTATTGAAAGGACTCTTGCTGCATTTCTTATGAGCAGGTCTACAGAATACACATGTCAGAACAAGGAATGTGAACCACCTTGGGGCATCTGGGGAAGGCCCTTCTCAGAGCATACCTCTACCAGAGGACTCAAAGGAGAGCTTCGTTCAGGCTGTGAACAGTCACGGCATTCCCGCCCCCATCCCCCACCCCCCTTTATTTAGGGATGGGGATCTCATTCAGCCTAGGGCAGCTTCCTTCCTATGTATCGAAGAATAACTGAAGCCTTGATCTCCTGCCTCCACCTCCCAAGCACTGGGATCCCACGTGTTTATCAGTCCACCTACTTTGCCATCTGTATATTCATTCTGATTCCTCTAACTATCCAAGTAGTTGTGATTATGAATCCCTTAAATAAAGCACTAATACATTTATAAATAGAGTCCCCCAGGGGCTGGCAAGAGAACTCAGAGAGAGAGAGAGAAAAAAAAGGCACTTTCCATTTAAGCCTGATGGCCTGAGTTCAATTCCCAGAACCCACATAAAAGTGGAAGAGAGCTCCAACTCCACAAAGATGTCCTTGATTGCTACAAGCACATCAGGGCATGTCTACCTTTATACACATTTTTTTAAAAAAGAGTCCCTAGAAAGCAAACACAGTAAGAAAGCACCATCTATAAACCAGAAAGCCCTTAGCAGACACTACATTGGCCAACACCTTAGTCTGAGATTCCTAGACTCCAGAACTGAATGATACACATTTTTCTTGTTTATAAGCTGTTCCAGTTTACTGTATTTTACCATAGCAGCCTGCTATTTTACCATAGTATGCTGTATTTTACCATAGCATGCTGCTATGATCTCTGTTTATACAAGAAGGAGGACGTAAGGGAAGCGAGGTCACCCTGGACCACAAAGTTGAGAGCAGAAAGCTCCAGAACTTTTGCTGGGTTTCTCCATTTTACATCATTTGAATTAATTCCCCCCCTTTTAGGGTTGGAGAGATGGCTCAGTAATTAAGAACACCCTCTGCTCTTCCAGAGGACCAGGGTTCGATTCCCAGCACCCACATGGCAGCTCACAACTGTCTGTAGTTCCAGTTCCAGGCAAACACCAAGGCAAACAATTAAATAAATAAGTAAAAAAGAATTAATCCCCCCCCCCTTTTAAAGACAGAGTCTCGTTCTGCAGCACAGACTAGTCTTAAATTTGACACACAGTCCAAGCTCGTCTCAAACTCAAGCCAGTCTCTTGTCTCAGCCTCAATGGGGTCAGGTTAAAGAATTTCCTAAAACACAGTAGAGAAACTAGATGGTGTGGTGATATATTGTGTATTTAATAAAAATAGTCTGGAATATCAGAGGACAGAATTACCCACAGAGCCAAGCCATAAAAATCTGGGCGTGGTGACCATACCTTAAATCCCATCACTCATTAGGTAGAGATCATCTGGATCTCCCTGAGTTCAAGACCTAACAGCCAGGCAGTGGTAGCTCACACCTTTAATCCTAGCTCTAGGAAAGTTGAACCAGAAATAAAATCGCTGAGCATGGGAAAAAAATATAAGGCAGGAGAAAGCAGAAGCCAGGGAACTCTATCTGAGTGACCAGTCAGTCTGAGGACCTGTGAAGAAGGGATTTACTCTGTTCAGCTTGAGGAGCTCTCTGGATGAGGATTGACTGTGGTTTGTTCCTTATCCAGATTTCCCCCAATATCTGGCTCTGGGTTTTTGTTATAATACTAAAAATTAGTTTTCAATAGGAAGTAGTGACACATGGCAGTCAAAATGCCTGACTCTAGACTTTGGAGGTGAATACAAGACCAATAGCTCAAGGTCAGCCTCTGATATGCATCAAGTTTGAAGCCAGCCTGGGCTATCTGAAACCTTGTCTCAAAAACAGCCATTAAGCTTGGTGTGGTGGCTTATGCCTTTAATCTCCGTATTTAGGAGGCAGAGGCAGGCAGATTTCTGTAAGCCCGAGGCTAGCCTGGTCTACACAGTGAGTTCCAGAACAGCCAGGGCTACATAGTGAGAACCTTTCTCAAACAAGCAAATAAAATAAAAACCACAGCAGAGAAACAAACAGTTTTGACTAGAAATGGAATGGGCTTAAGTTTACTAAAGATTAGGCTGTGAAAATTCTACACAAAGACTACTTTTTTATTCTAATAATGCAGACAACTAGTAGACATCTTAAAATGAAATCTCTCAAAATGTACAGTTAGTAAAAGAACACACACCCATGTTCCTGAAGAATTTGCCATCTGACTGACAAGATTCAGCATACTCTGAAGGCTGAACAGATGGACCCCAGCACTGCCAAGACCAGCCTAGATGATAGAATGAGACACCATGTAAATAAAAGATAGAAAAAGATTAGGAAACAAACGAGTGTTCCAAGTCAGTTTCAGTAGAAGTGCTGTCAAGACCTTCACTTAACTGTTGTAGCTACACAGGTGAGCATGTTCTCATCACACCTACAGAGGTGAGCATGTTCCCATCACATTAACAGAGGTGAGCATGTTCCCATCATGCCTACAGAGGTGAGCATGTTCCCATCACACCTACAGAGGTGAGCATGTTCCCGTCATGCCTACAGAGGTGAGCATGTTCTCATCACATCTACAGAGGTGGGCATGTTCCACCTCAGGGAGCAGTGAAAAGCTTGACACTATTGATTTCCCATAACTGCTGTGCCAAATGACTCTAAATGTAATATCTTCAAACACAAATGTATTTGTTTATATGTGTGCACACATGTTGTGGGGGTTTGAAAGAAAATGGCTGCAAAGGAAGTGGCACCTTTAGGAGGTGGCCTTGGTGGAGTGGGTGTGGCCTTGGTGGAGTGGGTGTGGACTTGGTGGAGTGGGTGTGGCCTTGGTGGAAGAAGTGTGTCACTGGGGAAGCAGGCTTTGTGGTCTTATATATGGTCAAATCATGCCCAGTTGGACAGATCACTTTTGTTGTCTGTGAGTCAAAATGTAAGATCTCTCAGCTCCTTCTCCAGGACCATGTCTGACTGCACGCTGCCATGCTTCTTGCCATGAGGATAATGGGCTGAATCTCTGAAACTGCAAGTGAGCCCCAATGAAATGATTTCCTATAAGTAGTTTCTCTGTACCACTCTGTCCTGCAGTCACTTCCAAATTATCACTCTTTCGTAATGTGATCAGTTCTGACGTGTGAGAGTATCACATCTTTTTAAATTCAAGTGAGTGTTACTGCTGAGTGCGGGGATGTGGAACTGTGCTGTTAGCTGTTGGGGAAGCTGAGGCAGGAGAATTACTTAAACCCAGAAGTTCAAGACCAGAAGAGGCAACACATCAAGACCCAGGTACAAAAGAAGGGAGAAACAAAGAAAAGAAAAGGCATTATTAAAAGAAAATAAGGCCAGATATGGTGGCACACGCCTTTAATGCCAGCCCCTCAGAGAAAGAGGCAGAGCCAAATGGATCTCTATGAATTCTTGGCCAGTCACGGCTACAGATTCTTTTTTTTTTTTTTTTTTTTTTTTAAACTTTATTTATTTATTTGCCTTGGTGTTTGCCTGGAACTGGAACTATAGACAGTTGTTAGCTGCCATGTGGGTGCTGGGAATCGAACCCGGGTCCTCTGGAAGAGCAGACGGTGCTCTTAACCGCTGAGCCATCTCTCCAGCCCCACGGCTACAGATTCTTAAAACCAACCAACCAACCAGACAAAACAAAACACCTAACAGGCAACCCCCTGCCACCACCCCCCAGTCTGAGCAGTATGTTCCTAACCAGTGTGAGGCCCTTGGTTTCATCAATATCATTGCAAAAAAGAGACACAAAGGGTAGATGGTGTGGCTGTGGCTCACCAGGTAAGAGCAGCTGTTGCTCTTGCAGAGGCCCTGATTTGCTTCTTAGCACCCACATGGTGGCTCATAACCATTTATAACTCTACTTTCAGAGGATCTGACACCGTATGGTAAAATACTATATATGTATTTAACATGTATGAAATACTATGCATGTATTTCACCATACATGTGCCTAGTGCAGACAAATGCAGGCAAAATACTCATACACATAAAAAATAAATAAATCTAAAAAATAAAGTTAAAAATAGGGTAGAGCTCTTCTGGTACATTCTCAACCTACTCGTAACCAAGAGGAAATATCAAGGAACTGGGGTGTTCTGGGCTTCAGGCACTGAAATCATGCCTGGGATTTGTGATGCTTCTCCAGTCTGTGGCTCCACAATGTCTATATCAGCTCCTTTCTCTTTTTTTTTTTTCCATTTATTTATTTATTTATTTAGTTAGTTAGTTAGTTAGTTAGTTAGTTATTTTTCTTTCTTTTCTTCTTTTTTTTTTTGTTTTTTGTTTGTTTGTTTGTTTCTTATCAGCTCCTTTCTGACAATTCTCTCTATTGGTGGTAACCAGCTACAACATTCCTAGCCTCACCCTTCAAGATTGAGGAAGGAAACAGTCTCTTTCTGAGAGGTGAGTATCTAGGCCAGATGGGGATCAGAGTCCCCATCCTAAGTACACAGGTAAGGTGTGGAGGCGCAGCTCGTTCAGAGGGATTCTGAGACATGGTACCAAGAGAAAGGGACTTAGGTGGTGGTTTCCTCTATAGTCCCTTCTGCCCCACAGGATGCCACACAGCAAGGACACTACTGTGCTCACAGTTTTTACTCTGATGGCTCCTGGTGGGGGTTGGTAAGAGAGGTGTGAGAAAGAGAGACAGAGAGAGAGAGAGAGAGAGAGGTCACAAAGGATGAGAGAGGCAAATGTGGTCACAAAGGAGGTGGTTACAGAGGATTCATGTGTAACTGAAGACACTAAATCCAGAGAAATTAATGACTTCCACAAGATGGCAATGTTCTTGCACCAATGTAGGAAGGAAAACTATGGAATGGTGATGTCTTAGTTACTTTTCTGTTGCTGTGATCAATACTGTGGCAAAAGCAATTTTTAGGAGAAAAGGTTTGTAATGATTCACAGTTCAAGGGCAGTGCATCAGAACTGGGAAGCTGGTCACGTCTGTATGTGAAGGGTGCAATTAAAAACTGCCACAACTGCGCCATGGTATGGCTAAGGTTTTATTGTGGGTGTGAAAGCAGACAGACAGAGGCATCTGGAAGACTCCAGAGCAGAGAGAACAAAAAGTAGATTGAATATAGCTAGCAGACTGGACATGGCCAGACCTCGGGAAGAGGCAGAGTGGGAGAAAATAGTGGAGATAGATAGAAAGAGAGAGGATAGAGCATAGGAGAGAGAGAGAGAGAGAGAGAGAGAGAGAGAGAGAGAGAGAGAGAGAGAGAGAACAAGAGAAAACAGTGGGAACAGCCAGGTTCTAAGAATGAGTAGCTGGGGAGGGAAGCCTGTGAGCTGGAGGGAGTTTGGGGTAGAAGAGGATGTGAGAAGGGCTAAGATGCCCATGTGGACATTGATGTATAATAGGTGCTTGTGATGCTGACGGAGCCTGGAGCCCAATGCGCTTTGACAAGGTGATGGGCATCACAGGCAGCCATATGTCCCTTCTGCCAGAGGTAAGGGAAATGGCTCCTTTTGGCAGGTGGGAACCACTTTGACAATTTCCTGAGGAAGGCTGGCTTTTATCTATCTAACTGCCAGAAATCATATAGTCCAGCTTGAGCTCACTTCTGGATCTATGGAGCCTTTTGGAGTCTGGAGAGTTGGAGTTTCCTTTGAATCTACAATCAGGAAGCAGAAATCAATGTGTAGCCTCCACTTATCTAGTTCAGGATCCCCACCGAGGAATGGGGCAAAGCTTACACGCAAAAGACCTCAAAGGCCAGTGACACACTTCCTCCAACACGGCCACCCACACCCACTCCAACAAAGCTACACCTTCTAATAGTGCCACTCCCTGTGAGATTATGGGGGTCATTTATATTTAATCTACCACATTTTATTCGCTGGCCCCAGAAGCTTCTAATAATATCATAATGCAAAATGCATTTTTTCCAACTTCAAAAGTCCCCATAGTTTATCACAGTCTCAATGTTTTAAAGTCCAAAGTTCAAAGTCTTCTGAGATTCATGCAATCTCTTAACTGTAATCCTCTGTAAAAATCAAAATAAAAAGGCAGATCACATAATTCCAACATATAATGACACAGAATATATATTACTATTTCAAAAATTAGGGAAGAAAGCATAGTAAGGAAATACTGAATCAAAGCAAGACCAAACACCAGCTGGGCGATCTCCAAACTCTGCATCTCCATATCTGATGTCAAAATGATCTTCAGATCTCCAACGCCTTTCAGCTTTGTTGACTGCAACACATTTCCTTCTCTTGGCCTGATTCCACCCTCTGTTAGCAGCTCTGCTCAGCAAGTATCTCACAACTCTGACATCTGCATTATCTTGTGGTCTCCAAGGCAATTCAGGCTTCAACTTCATGAAATGGCCTCTCTAGGGACACCCCTGACATATACCTGGCCTCGGTGACTTCATTCCATAACTTGTTTTTTTTCTATCCTTAACTGTAAAGCTATAACCATGTGGCCAAAGCTGCTAAGTTCTACTGCTTGGTGGGGAACATGGCCCCATGTTCAATTTCATCTCTACCATCCTTCTGTCCTTCACTGCCTAAACTTGGCTGTCCTGAAACTTGTCCTGTAGACCAGGCTAGCCTCAAACTAATAAATATGCTAGTCTCTGCGTTTCCAATGCTGAGATTAAAGGTGTGCCCCACCACAAGAAGCTCTAAACTTCATTTTAGGTTCTTTCCACAAATAGTAAACTTAGCTGGGTGGGATCCTGCCCTGAGGTCACCACTCCCTTTATTATTTTAACTTTTATCTCCTTAAATAAAGGGTTGAGTTCTTTCTCATACGCTTTGCTCCTCAAAATTTTTTTATTGTAATTTACCCTGCTAATCTTGCTCCTTTTCATTATAAATCTTCACTAGAGTTACCATGAAAAAGCACACAACTGTCTACTTTAGGCTGCTTTGAGATTTCCCCTACCAACAGAATTAATCCAAAATTATTCATTTTAGCCTCAGGCAGACTCTTTGGAAAAGGGCAAAAGGCAGCCATATTTGTCACTGAAGTATCTCAAGAATGTCCCTAGGCCACATCCTTCTCTGAAACCTCTTGAGTTCATCAAGTCACACTCAGCACCACTGTCTTCCAGGCTCCTTCTAGGATGGCCCATTAGGCAGCACTGAAAGCATTCTACTGCCTTCCTAACCAAAAGTACCAACATGCAAACTCCTCCAAACACAAACATGGTCAGGCCTATCACAGCAATACCTTAGTCGCTGGCACCAACTTGTGACTTAGTTAGGGTTTTTATTGCTGTGAAGAGACCCCATGACCATAGCAAGTCTTGTAAAGGAAACATTTAAGTGAGGTGCCTCACTTTTAGTTTCTGGGGTGCCTCGCTTTCAGTTTCAGAGGTTCAGTCTAATATTGCCATAGTGGGGAACATGGCAGCGTGCAGGCGGACATGCATTGGAGCTGAGAGTGCAACAGCATGTATGTAACAGGAAGTCAGCTAACTGGGACACTGGGCAAAGCTTAAGACCTCACAGCCTGTCCCCACAACCACTCCAACAAAGCCACACCTCCGAATAGTGTCACTCCCTGTGAGATTATGCAGGCCAGTTACATTCAGATGAGCACAGACAGCCATGTTTAGAGATACAATTCCCAGGTTATTTGTTGGTTGACAAGGGTATCCTGGCCACTCATACAGACGGGTACACTGTTGCCTGCAGAAAGGTTAGTCAGAACTTCCTAAATGACCTACGACAAAAATGTTTCTCAGTAATGAATACCATAACTAGGCATGTTTGTAACCCTTGCACTCAGGAAAGTTCGCAGAAATCAGCCTGCCCCTGCCTCCTGAGTGCTCCTGGGCTACAGAGTGAGGTCCAAGCCAGCCTGGACAAACTTGGTGAGATCCTGTCTCAAAAAAAAAAAAACATTTATTTTTTTAAAAAATTTATCTTTATTTATATGAATTGGTGTTTTGCCTGCATGTACAACTGTGTACAGGGTTCAGATCTAGGAATTACAGACAGTTGTTAGCTGGAATGCTATGGGATGCTGGGAATCGAACTCAGGTCCTCTGGAAGAATAGTCAGTGCTCTTAACCGCTGAGCCATCTCTCCAGCCCAAAACATAATTTTTTTAGTGAGTCAAAAGAAGGCTGGAGAAGTGGCTCAGTGGCAAAGCACAGGCCTTTCGTGTTCAGTCCTTTGCAAAGAAAATGCTTTTACAGAGGGAACAACATTTTCCTGTGATTAAAGAGTTAATGATCCACACTCAGTGGTACATGACTGCAGTTGTTATGTCTGCGTGTAAGAGTTTCCACGATTGCCACCAGGAAGGCTGGACATGCTGTAAAGAATGAGGATTTTATTGTTACATACAGGCTCCCATGAACTTAGGTAGATAACTTAGTTCCTGCTCAGCGGAAAGGCTAAGGACCCCGAGCCCTGACGGGCAGGGATCTTTAAAACAAAACATAAGTAAGCAAGATGGGACACACTTTGGCATTCCAGGATTGGGCCAAGGGGTAAGGTACAGTGGCGATTGGCAGGAATCCAACTTTTGAACCCATTGGCAGACCTAGGCCCTGCCCCAAGGTAGAATCTCGCAGATGAATCCAGGTCCTGCCCTTACACAGCCTAAGCACTTGGGATAATTTTGAGTATGAGGCCAATCTGAGCTACACAGTGAGAAGTGTCTACACACACACACACACACACACACACACACACACACACACATACACACAGAGAGAGAGAGAGACAGAGAGAGAGAGAGACAGAGACAGAGACAGAGAGAGAGACAGAGACAGAGAGAGAGAGAGTTTGATCTCAAATTCTGGGCAAATGGCTAACTGAGGTGCCTATTTAATCTATCAGAGTGGACTCTGGCCGCCAGTCTGCTCAGTCCCTACCGGCTAGTACCTGGTATAGAGTCATCCTGGCTGGCATACCTCGACCCCTACCCTGAACTCTCTATCTATCCCAGGGCAAGACTTCCCTTCTCCCAGACTCTGATCTCTATATAACCTCAGCATCTTTGGCTCCCAGCCTCTCGTCCCCTTGGCCTCTCGATCCTGGGCTCCTCCACTAACCTCCTCTCTTCTCCAGTTCTGCCTCACCTGCCCCTCCTCTGGCCGGATTCCAGTTCAGTCTGGATCAGTACAGACGCCTCTAGCCATATTCTCCTTTTTTTTTTTTTTTTTTTTTTGATTTTTTTTAATTTATTTTAGATATTTAGGAAATTTTATTTTATTTTATTTTGCTTTTTTACTATTAATAAAGAAGTCACATTTTCTATCCTTGTATATCCTTAATCAAGGTTCCTTCCCCCTCCCACCACATCAGGTCATTCTTTCTTCTCCACAACTCCCCATCCCCTCCCTGGGCAGGCAGCAGGCAGTCCCATGGTCCCAATATTGCTTAGTTCAGTCTCCATTCCTGGCAGATCCAGTTTTCTCCCCCATCCTTCAAGAGTGAGTCAGGTGTTCCTCTAGGGGGAGTGGGATCCAAGGAGTCAATCCAAGCTGTTTCTGATCCCAAGCTGTTCAGTGGTTGTGGTTTGCAGCTTGGGCATGCTTTGCTTTTTTCTTTTTTTCATTTAGAGTCCACTAATGAGTGAGTACATCCCGTTTGTCTTTCTGGGTTTGTGATAACTCGCTCAGGAGGATATTCTCCAAATCCATTCATTTGCCTGCAAATTTTAGAATATCATTTTTTCTTACTGCAGAGTAGTACTCCATTGTGTAGATGTACCACAGTTTGTTAATCCATTCTTCAGTTGAGGGGCATCTAGGTTGTTTCCAGGTTCTTGCTATTACAAATAATGCTGCTATGAACATAGCTGAGCTAATGCCTTTGGAGTGCGACTGTGCATCTTTAGGGTATATACCCAGAAGTGGTATTGCTGGATCCTTGGGGAGATTGATTCCCAGTTTTCTGAGAAACCACCATACTGCATTCCAGAGAGGCTGAACAAGCTTACACTCCCACCAACAATGGAGGAGTGTTCCCCTTGCTCCGCATCCTCTCCAGCATAGGCTGTCCTCTGTGTCTTTTATCTTAGCCAATCTGACAGGTGTAAGGTGGTATCTCAAAGTTGTTTTGGTTTGCATTTCTCTGATGGCTAACAATGATGAGCACTTTTTCAGGTGCCTTTCAGCCATTCGTAATTCTTCTGCTGAGAATTCTCTTTTTAGTTTTGAACCCCATTTTCTGATTAGGTTATTGAAGGTTTTGGGCTCTAGTTTCTTGAGTTCCTTATATATCTTAGAGATCAATCCTCTATCACTTGTAGGGTTGGTGAAAATCTTTTCCCATTTTGTAGGCTGTTGTTTAGTCCTATTGACAGTGTCCTTGGCTTTACATAAACCCAGCCACTTTGAACTTGATAGAAAAGAAAGTGGGAAATACACTTCTACAAATTGGTACAGGCAACCACTTCCTAAATATGACACCAGGGGCACAGACACTAAGATCAACAATCAATAAGTGGGATTTCATGAAGCTGGGAAGCTTCTGCAAAGCCATATTCTCCCTTTTATCTACAATAAGCTTCCTCGGCCCATATCTAGGAGTGACAGACAAGTCCTGGGTTCCACTCCATCTTGGACTAGGGTGCAGATCAGTCTAACAAGTGTGAGACACTGAGTTCAATGTTTAGAAAAAATAAAAGTCCACACACAAATCTACCCCCACTAAACAAGCACCAATACTATATCCACAGTCACCTTTCTGCATGCATCAGACCCCGAAAATAAGCCTTGGTAGAAAAAGAAAAAAAAAAAAATTTTTAAAGCCTCACAAACAAAATAGAACAAATAAGAAAACAATAAAATAATCCTTAGTAGAAAAGAAGGGGGGATTGAGAAGAAAATTGGGGCTGGAGAGATGGCCCAGTGGTTAGAGTGATCCCTACTCTTACAGAAGACCCAGGTTGACCCCCACTCAGGCAGCCCCAGCTGGCTAACTGTAGCTCCAGGAGATCCAAAGGCCTCTTTTTTGTCCTCTCTAGGCACCTTCACTCATGTGTACATTATCCACAAACACACAAAAACTTAAAGAAGTATCTTTAACAAGAAGAGTTATTTAAAAAAAGAGAGAACAGACAAACAAAAGGATCTTTGCTAAGACTCCCGCTTAGAAGTGGGTATGACCCCCTCCTTGCCTGGCCCTGCCCCTTCCCCCTCCTTCCCCCCCCCAGCCCCCATACCCCTCTTGCTCCCCCCCCCACACTGTGCTCTCTCTCTCGGTCTGACCTTGGTTGTTAAAGTTGGTTCTTTTTTTTTTTTATAGTTCTTTTTTTATTTTATTTTATGTGAATTGGTGTTTTGCCTGCATGTATAACTGTGTAAGGGTGTCAGATTTTGGAATTACAGACAGTTGTTAGCTGCCATGTGGTTGCTAGGAATCGAACTCAGGTCCTTCAGAAGAACAGTCAGTGCTCTTAACCACTGAGCTACCTCTCCAGCCCCCTAAAGTTGGTTCTTATGCTGAACGTCTGGAAGCTTCTTTGACTTGCATTTTTATACCTGTCCATAATGAAATGATTTATTAGCTATGGGTTTTAGGTCTCTGAAACAGCATTTGCCCAGCATGTATGAGGCTCAGGATTCTATCCTTGGTACCCTGAAAGACAGACAAACAGATGATGAACTCCATGCAAAAGCCATTTATTAATTTAGGCTACTTATATTTATTTTAAGAACTACATGCTGTGTACTTCTTATGTTCCAGGCAGAAGGCCACTGAGCCAGGGACTAGAAACAATATACATTTATATTGTTATACATATACTCCTGGGTAGGGTTTATATTTTTTGAGAGATGGCTCAGTGGTTAAGAGCACTTAGTAGTCCTTCAGAGGTCCACAATCCTCATAATTACAGTCTCTGACTCCCTCTCTGACCACTGAGGGCATAGAGCACACACAAAGTACACACAGAAACATGCAGGCAAAACATTCACACATATAAAATAAATATAAAACAATCTAAGCCCTATCTTTTGCTATAGTGGAATGACATCCCCTTAGATATTCTTTTTTTTTTTTTTTTTTTTTTAAAAAAAAACTTTATTTATTTATTTATTTATTTATTTGCCTTGGTGTTTGCCTGGAACTGTAACTACAGACAGTTGTTAGCTGCCATGTGGGTGCTGGGAATCGAACCCGGGTCCTCTGGAAGAGCAGAGGGTGCTCTTAACCGCTGAGCCATCTCTCCAGCCCCCCCCTTAGATATTCTTATCCAGAGGTCTCTGTGCTTTTCTGTTATTCTACTATTCCTGGACTTTGTACTGTCTGTAATTTTCTATCCAGTTGGAGAAAATAATTAGTCTTTCCATGAGGATAAGTACAAAGTGGAGCTGCCTCTTTCTTAATATGACTCATGAACGCAGGTTACAGTGGGAAGCCACAGAAAGTGTGAATTAACTTTTCTTCTTTACCAGTAAGTGTTCATCAACCCTGGTATAGCAGAGCATGCTTGTAGCTCCAGCCCTTAGGAGATCAAGAGCTCAAGATCATCCCCAACTACTTGGTGAGTTCGAAATCAGTCTGGGCTACATGAGAGCTGTCTCAAAAAATAAAACAAAGGAGCTGGAGAAACGGCATAGGAGTTCTGAGTGCTAGCCGCTCCTACAGAGGGCCAGATTTCAGTTCCCAGCGCCAAAGTTAGAAATCTCACAACCACCCGTGACTCCAGCTCCAAGGATCTGCCACCTTCTTCGGGCCTCCCTGGGCACCTGGACACATCCGACACATACAAATAAAAATAAAATTGAATCTTGTTTAAAAAAAAAAATCCCAATTCACGCTAAAATTGGGTATTCTGATGTCTCTTTTGCTTACAAAGCTGACTTGCTGTCCAGACTACGGTAAGAAGAAGGGTTTCACAATCACACTCTCTCGGGGACACACTGGACTCCCAGGTGGAGAACAGTTCCGGGCACCTTACCTGGAAGAATCTCCTTTTTGGTTCAGAAGCTCTTGAACTCTGACACTTCCTGTTCAGCAACATTAACAGCTTCCCCTGAGGCCGGCATTCCTAATCCCTCCTAGCTGCCACATTGTCCCCCATAGTTAAGTTTTCAAATTGGGGACTCTCCTCTGAAACCACAGAGTGGTGGTGAGTCCAAGGGAAAGACATCGGTCATGGTATGAGGTTCCCATGGGACACACATGCACCCTAACACATACACACATGCTCCACGGGGCAGGCTCCTCAAGTCTCAGCTGTGTGGCTCTTGCTGTTGTCTATGAGATCATCCCTTTCCTCTTCTGAGGCCCGAGGATGTGGGCCAGTTCAGGATGCTTGGTTAGCACATTAAGGCCCAGGGTTTGATCTCTGGCACTGGAAGAAAAAAATCCAGCCTAGTGCTGTACGCTGGAGATCCACGTTTAGGGGCTGAAGCCAGGGAGAATGCCTCAAGTTCTAGGTCAGCCTGGCCTACTCAGCAGAACCCTGCCTCAAGAAAGGAGGAAGAGGGGAAGTAAGACAGGAAAGAGAAACAGGAAAATTGGACAGGATAGTGTGATTGAGGCATGAGAATTACAAATTCAAGGCTAACCTGGGCTATGTCTCAAGCTCAAGGCCAATCTGGAAAATTTATTGAGGGCTTGACTCTAACCAAATGAAAAAGTGCTGGGGGCTGGGGTGTTATTCAGCTTGTTAAGGCTTGCCCAGAATATGCACATCACATATTAAGCGTACCTCCACACAAAGTCACCCATGGTGGCCCACATCTCACACCCAGAATTCTAGGACTGGAGAGATAGAGGCAGGAAGATGAAAAATTCGAAGTCATCCTTGTCTGCAAAGTGAGGTTAAGGCCAGCCAGAGATATAAATATATAAAACTCTCTCTCTCTTGTTTTTGTTTTGTTTTTTAGACAGCGTTTCTCTGCATAACCCTGGCTGTTCTGGAACTCTGTAGACCAGGCTGACCTCACACTCTGAGATCTGAGATCTGCCTATGTATGCCTCCCAAGTGCTGAAACTCTCTTAAAAAACACGAAGCCAGGCCAGGCGTGGTGGCTTAGGAAGGTAGATCTCTGTAAGTTAGAGGCCAGCTTGGTCTACAAATCAAGTTCCAGGACAGTTGGGACTATTAAACAGAGAAAACCAGTCTTGAAAAACCAAAATAAATAGACAATAATAATAATAACAACAACAACAGCTCATTCATTAGTGGACTTTAAAAAAAAAAAAAAAAAGAAAGAGATGTCATTGTACACAAGAACTCAAGGCTAGAACATAGCTAAATGACACAGTGCCTCACTTCTGCATTGATGGCCTCTGGCAGGGGTGTGAGTAAGGAAAGACTTGTTTTCTTTAAGGGTCTGGCCACAGGGAGTTTAATTATGCTCCAGTAAGTAAATGACCAGCATGACTGGGTGTTTTTGTAAATGGGGAGATCATAAGAGTGGGCATGATACTGAGAGGTCTGATAACTGAGTTTGATGGGGTGCATTATATAAAAACAACAAATATATATATATATATATATATATATATATATATATATATATAAAATAAAAACAGCTGCAAGCATGACAGCTTGGGTGGAAAGACATTCCGGCAGTTGGAAGCCACAGGTTACCTACAGCTCTGTTCCAGTGGAGGGCCAGTTTCCCGGTAGGTCTCAGTTCTTGCCTCAGGAAAGGCTTCCCTAGTGCAAATGTAACAACTCTGCTCCAGCAGGGGAGGGTTTCCCACCCAGTTCGTCACAGCTCCGCTCCACTCTGCTAGTGGAGTGTAACACTTTGCTCCAGCAAGAAAAAGTTTGTAGTAAGAAGTTTCAGGCCCAGCCTAGCCCCGAGATCTGGACCCACCTGCAGCCGTTTAACCCTCCAAATGACTGAGAAGCTTATATTAATTACATGCTGCTTGGCCTATGGCTCAGGCATATTGTTAGCTAGCTCTCTCATCTTAACTAAACCTATTTTCATTAATCTGTTTCGCCATGTGACCCGTGCTCATCTGTGTTCTTACATGTTGATTCTTGGGCAGCTGGATAGCATGTCTCTCTCACTCCATCCTTCTTCCCCTCTATCTATGAGCCAGTTTCCCACTTACCTCTAAGGTGCCTTTCCATAGGCTAAAACAGTCCCTTTATTAACCAACGATATTCACAGCATACAGGAAGACATCCACATCAAAAGTTTTCCCAGTGCTACAGTTCTGTTCTACTCCATCAAGAGTCATTGCAGCTTTGCTCTGGTGAAAGTTGCTGCATCTCGGCTCTGCTCGAGACCATAAACCTCACTCAGGAGACTTATGGGGAGGGAGGAATCCAGGAGACATGGCTACCTTCTGTCCTGGTACCTCAATTCCAAGCTCCTTGATACCACCAAATTTAGCATCTGTTAATGAAAAATGAACATAATAAAATGTGTCCACTTTGAGAGTGTGTACAGCAATCAATAAAACAAGTGAAGCCTATGTGATGCACTTGGTGGCTAGGCACCCAGGAGGCTGAGGCAGGAGGATTGCTAGTTGCTAGTTCAGCCTAGGCTACAGCCTGAGACCCTGTCAAACATAATGATAATGATAAATTTGTTTGGTTTTAGACAGGGTCTACTCTATAGCCCTAGCTGTCCTGGAACTCACTATGAAGATCAGGCTAGCCTCAAACTCAAATCTGCCTGCCTCTGCCTCCTGAGTGTGAGGATTAAAGGTGTGTACCACTACACACAACTCATAACAACTTCCAAAGAGAAAAGAAAGGGGGAATAAAATAATGCACACACTGACTGCTACACTATATTTGAGAAGATAAAGCTGTGTCTAAGGAAATGTGATCCAGGTGATGCTTATGGTGGAGAGGAGGGATCAGGGATGAGCAGGAGATCACCAACTGAAACAGAAAAGCCTCCCAACACGATAAAAAGGCAACACGGACTGGAGTGAGGATAAATTGATTGAGTTATCAAAAATAATGTAAAAATAACCAGCAATTAAATTTAAAAGCATCACATGGATTGGCGGTGTTGCCCAGTTTGTAGAGTACTTAACTAGCAATCATGAAGTCCTGGGTTTGGTGCCCAGCACTACACAAAACCACATGTAGTGGAACATAACTGTAATCCCAACTCGGAAGTCCAAATCATCTTTGGCAACATAGCAAGCTTGGGAGCATCCCAGGCTACATAACCGTCTGTCTCCATTCATGCTCAGAACTGCCAATCAAAACCACTGTGAGATATCACCTGACTCCTGTGATACTAGCTGCTACCAGAAAGACTAAAGATGAGAGGTGATGGAAAAAAAGGTGGAGGGAGGATGATATGGCACATTACCAGTGGGAGGTAAATTGGTACTGCTTTTATGGAAAATGATGTGACATTCCCCCAAACAAAATTTACAAATACAATCACCACATAAATCGACAATCCTGCTATTGTGGCTGTATCAAAGAAAATTGAATCAGTGTGTTACAGGACTTCAGTACTCTCCGTTTACTGAATAATACTTCACAGTATAAAGAAAGCACAGAACCACCTAACTGTCCATCAGCTGCTGTATCAGTAGATAAAGAAAAATGGCACAAATATACAACAGAATACTACTCATCCATAAAAAGATAAAAAAAAAAAACTGTCCACTGTAACACCATATATGGAACTAGGGATCATTATCAAGTGAAATCATCCAGGCCCAGAAAGACAAGTTCTATGTGATCCTATTTGTGTATTGAAATTGGAAAAATATCTCATGGAAGTTGAGATAATGATGGTTCCAGAGTGTGGACAGGGTGGCGAGGGGAGGGTGAAGTGGGGTTAGTTGACTAGCTGGTGCTAGGCTATGGAAACAGGCATATAAAGTTCACAGAAAACAATAATATGCTATAAAAGTTTAAAAGCAAATGCATGTATCTACTGATTTACTGGGGCTGCAGATGTCAGCTCTGGCCAGACAGCAAGTTTAGCTACCTTTGTGATGCTGTGATAAAGCACCATGGCCAAAGCAACCTGTAGGAAGAGAAGGATAAGAATCTATTGTGGCGGGTGGGAAGGAATGGCAGGCAGCAAGCAGTGTGCCTCAGTGGTTAAGGCCCAACATCAGTTTCTAGTCCCCATATCACCTGCATTCCAGCCTCAGGAGATCTGAGACCTCTAGACACTGTGGGCTCCTGCACTGAAACGTGTGAATATCCACATAATTAAAATAATCCTTTATTTATAAGGAAGAAATTATAAGCCTGGCAGTGGTTGTTAGTTCTGCGCGTAAAAGCAAGCACACGCTAGCAAGGCCACGCATGGTGTTTATTTAAGAGAAAAGTCCCAGGCGGGTAAAGAGACAGAGGAGCAGGACAGAAGTCAGGGGACAGAGAAGAAAAGGACCTGAGCACGTGCTTGCAGCTGCTTTTAAGGGAAGGGGTGTGCACGGGTATGTGTCATGGGTCCAGACAGGTGCTTCTGGGTCCAGCCATGGTCCAGGAGGGCTTCCGTACTCAGTGCTGCACGGTTTACTTAGCCACGCCCAGGGGCGTGCCCCAGTACAAGGTGCATCCCACCTGAGCTGAGGGGCTCAGCTAGGGAATGCCAGGAATCCTTACAGTGGTGGCACCTGTCTTTAATCCCAACAATCAGCAGACAGAGGCAGGGGGATCTCTGATTCAATGTCAGTCTGGTCTACAGAGTTTCAGGATAGCCAGAGCTACACAGAGAAACCCTGTCTTGAAAAACAAAAAAAGGGGGCTGCAGAGATGGCTCAGTGGTTAAGAGCACTGACTGCTCTTCCGGAGGACCTGAGTTCGATTCCCAGCACCCACATGGCAGCTAACAACTGCTAAGAGCTGACACAGTCATACATGCAGGCAAAACACCAATTCACATAAAAATAAAAATAAATATTAAAAAAAGAAAAACAAAACCAAAAAACAAAGAAAAAAATTAAAAAATGAAGAAATTACAAATGTTTGAGGGGCACATATGCTTAACCTGATCTAAATACTATATAAAGCAAAAAAAATCTAAACATATAATGTATACAGTTTTTGCAAACAGAGTCTAACAAAGTTGCCCAGTCGAGCCTGGCAGCCTGGAACTGTTTACCCTGCTGCTTCAGTCTCAAATGTAGCTGAAATTACAGGCACCTTCACTTTGGTTTGATGTGTATAATTTCTATAGCTTTTTAGGTTTGCTTTGCTTTTTGTTTGTTTGCTGAGAAAGAGTCCCAAATTCATAGAGATCTGCCTGCGTCTGCCTCCCAAGCCTTGAGACTGAAAGTGTGCACCTTCAGTACAAGGGAGGCGCACCATGCTGAGCTGCACCCCCAGAGCCTGTGTATGCAAGGGAGGCATGCCATGCTGAGCTGCACCCCAGAGCCCATGTGTATAAGGAAGGCGCGTCATGCTGAGCTGTACCCCAGAGCCTGTGTGTGTAAGGGGAACACACCATGTTGAGCTGCACCCCAGAGTCCATGTGTGTAAGGGAGGCGCACCATGCTGAGCTGCACCCCAGAGCCCATGTGT